>JABFPK010000401.1:3584-15951 GCA_022817445.1 Habroteleia sp. ZL-2020
TTAATACCTACTTTGAAACAAAGAAGTAAGGCATTTTTACAGTTCGCACTTTCAGTTCACAAATTCGCCACAAAAATTAACGCAATAAAAACTTGTTTATTTGTTTTAAATTGAAAAAAAATTATTCAAAAAAGCTGATGGAAAATAATGATTGTATACTTGAATATATTAAATTTTAACTATGTTATTTTACTTCCATTTACACGTTTCCTATATGCGATCATAATTAAATTCTCAACCAACGTTATTCATCATTTTCCTCTGCAATTAAAACTTCATATTTCCTATACAAACGTTTCTAACTTTACTTCAAGACTTAGTGAAAATATATCACTATAAAATTTGTATTGAAATAAACATCCATTCCCATCAAATATATCTTTACCTTAGTTTTCATTAGTTCAAAACAAATGTTTACGTTAAAATTTCGTTTCTCTTCTTCCCCAATAAAAAACAATCTTTAACAAAACATCATTGCAACAAAGACACTCATATTAAATTATAATAAATAAACTGCAATAAACATAGAGACAATTTAATTTAATTACTGTTAAAAATTAATTAAAATCCTCACAGTATCAGAAACAAAAACACATCTCCGTTAGATAATTATTAATAATGCAATTGATAAAATAGCCCAGTAATCGATATTCGGCATTTAAGCGTGCAGGAGTACCGACACAATATTATTGTACGCAGCATCGTGAATCAACAAATCAACGAGCGCATCAAAACATCCTTCCACGTGAATCCGGACACAAAAATCGCAACTGAAATAAATAAATCGCTGCGAATTGGGTAGACTAGCGTCGCTAGCAAAGACCGCCTCGGACCACTGGTCAAAAAAAGGAGGGGGTGAGGAGCAAGCGGCCGGGAGCGCCGAGAGAAAGGAGAACAGAATGTCGAGCTGACTGGACGTTCTATAAATATGTCTGCGGTCATTAAATTTCGCTGCGTACGCCACTGGCACCTGTCGTGTGGCTTCGGTTAGAGAGATACACAAGAGCGCCTCGCGAGAAACCGGTGGAGAAGCGAGGGGAGACCGAGTGACTGTTCCCTCTTCTCCGCAGCAACGGACGGCTAAGCCGGCGGGAGGAAGGGAGCGGCGGAGGGAGGAAGCAGGAGGGCGCGGAGGCTGCGCTCGCCGAACCGGTCCAGGAATCCGGGGCCACGCTTACGAAGCAGCGGCTCTCAACCTGAGTCCGCTTTCAGATGCCCCATCAACGATTCAATCGGTGCGACTTTGATGTCGATTGCACGCCTTTTCCGGACGCGTACTACTGCGTAATACGAGTCGGCATCTTGTCCGACTGCGCGCCCTGTTTTGTCGCCATTCGCTGCCTATTACTTCTATTTTCATTCGATACAAAAACTTTGTTTCGCGTACAAAAACACGGTTTCAGACATTACCGTCTGCGCAGATGAAGTCGCTGTAAATTAAACTGTGAATCAAAAATCGATTCCGAATCATATTTTTGTTTGATTTATACGAATTTGGTTGGTGAATAAAAAGATTTTAAATAGTAATTAATTTAAAATGAAATTAATGATAGTAATTAAATATTTATTATACTTTTATGAAAAGTATAATAAAAATAGGTAATAATGTAATTATTAATATATAGTTTTAACATTGAAAACAATTTTTTCTGTCGTGTAAATTATTATTTTGCATAAACGTTTGGAAGAGTGATCTTATATAATCCTCTTGGATAACATAATATTTGTTTAGTTTATTTCACAATGTTCTTTTGTTAATTTTTCATGCACAATGAACTTTTAAATGTTTATATTTTACTTTTAGCTTGTGGATCACTAGGTCTGGCACTTTTTTCACTTTTTTATTTACAACCGAAACACGGACCTTTTTCATTTTTTTATAAAATAGTAGGGGAATAATCATTTTATTTATTGAAATCATAAGTTTCACTTCAAGAGCGTTGATTTTTTAGACAAGTTATTTATTTCGTTGAAGCACATGGCATGGGCTATATATACTTATAAGCTGTCCCTACCTTCCAAAATAAAATTTAAGAAATAAAATTTTTTAATATAACATATTTTATTTCTTTTAAAGAATTTCTTGCAAAGATCAAATGATTAATTTCTTTTCTATTAACTACTAAAATGTAGTTTGTTATTTGTAATTATTTAATTTTTGAAATTATATAATATTAAAACTATAAATTGTAAAAAAATTTTTTCAATATAATTAATATTTTTATTAGCATAATATTTTCTGCAGATTTTCTTAGCGAAGCATCTTTCTCGACTGTTTCACAATAACAGCAATAGTAAATTCTGTATATAAATGAAATTATTTTCGACAATCCGAGTAAGTTAATTAAACCATGTGCATCTTTCCAAGAAAATCAGAAATTCTGATTTCGGAATTAAGTAATTTTCTTCGATATTTGGTCAGTTATTTTGTGGTTAGTAAATTAGCCTACTATATATATTATTGTATTTAGGTACTATACATATACATAACTATGATGAGTAAACATGATGTGCTTATGTAGTAGTAATTTATATATGTAACACATGGAAGCTTCATTTAATAACCACTAGGTGACTTTGATCATGACTCTGGAGGCAAATTGCACATTCATTTTAACCTGTTTATGTTTGAGATTAACTAGACGACATTTAATTTAAATATACCGTGTTTTAAATTAATATAAACATATTGATATTTCGAAGCATCCCAATAAAAACATTGTTTTATATTAATGTATAAGAAACTAAACAATTCTATGAAACTTCAAATTTTTTTATAGAAATATTAATAACTATTCATTGAAATTTAATTACGTTCATTCATCTCTGTTAATAATCACAATATAACAAGTTAATCGTTTTTCAAATTATATATTTCATTCTAATTCGTCAAACTTAATTTGATGATGGCAGGATTATATTTAGAATTTTTAATTTAAAATAAATAAATTAAAAAGGTTTTAATTTAAGTTTAAACCCCAGTTAAAATTTTTCAGGGCTTGCAATGTTAATTTACAGGGTCCCACAAAGGCTTGCCCGTTTAGTTTTCAATCAAGGTGAACCCTTAAGGCCCTTTACCAATTTTTTTAGACATTTTGCGAGCCTCTAATGCTTCACTTAGCAATTACATTTAAAGGGCCAAACAGGGGCCATTGCAGTGCTCGGATAAAATATATATTAAAAAATGTGCTTATATTAAAACCTCAATTGCTATATTTTCAATAATAATAAAATATTAATTATGTAAATTATGTATTTTACGATGTACTGTGTAAAATTTTTGTGGGATTTTTTACGATATAAAGAAAAAGAAAAATTTAATTATTTTTTTAATCATAAATTTTAAGAAAAAATATTTAATCATTACTAAATTCATGCCAGTTTCATGCCAATTCTATTGTTAGTTTGTTAGATTTTTAAAAATCTGACGAAACTAACAATTAACCTCACTTTTAATATGTCAAAAGCGAACATGTTATCGGCTCACTTCAAAGTTCAGCGGTTCGTACACTGCAGTTTAGTTTTGATTTATCTTATCAACGTCTCTGGGTTATAAATTAACTCAACTCAACTCAAATCAATTCAACTCATTTTTACAGATTGTAGCATAGATCTCGAAAACAACACACTCTCAAAACATAGATGGGATTCATATATGTCCAAGAAATTCATATATAGCCTTATATGTTTCAGAATCATTTCATATATGAAAATAACCCATGTAAATGTTTGACATATATGGCAGCCATATATGGACCATACAAATGAAAATTATAAGTTCATACATGAAATAAATCTGAAACATATAAGGCCATATATGAATTTCTTGGACATATATATGAACCCCATCTATGTTTCGAGAGTTTTCATATATGAATGCTGCAAGCATATATGTCAGCCATGAAACATATGTTTCATATGTTTCAAACATGTTTCATTTTCACATGAATTATATAAATATTACGATAACAAAATATATAAAGTTTGTTTTAACTTTTAATTATCAACATGCACATTCTATGTAAAGCAATAGAAAATGTGGAGAAAGTCATAAATTATATTCATATTTCTAATAAATTCATTTTTGCAAAAGTCAGTTTTCTGAGCAAACAGCTTTAAGAAGAAAACTCCAGCTTCAGTAAGATTCATATCAACATACTTTTATTAAATTTCTAAAACATAATTATCTTATTATACGCTATAAGTATTTCGTCGGTAACACTCTAATTACGCAACGCATATTAAAAGAGACATTAATATTCTTATAATAAACTTTTTCTGAACTAGCTGGTTCTGAATACCCGAGGGATAATTCATATTAAGGATAATAAATATGCTCCAGGTGCCTTCAATATGTTATACAATATCGACGAACATCATCGAATATCTAAAAATCACACACCTGAATATTTAGTGGTTAATATACGTTATTAAACTTGCTTTACAACGTCGATCGTATTAATCAGATAGGAAACATCGATTGTTCGGTTTTTTAATTAATCGCGCGGTATAATACATTAACAAACGCACTCGTTTATACTGATTCAATTCGCTATAGTAAACGAAACGGACTATAAAAAGGTGATATTCAATTGCAAAGAGATTTTGTTATAGCGAAATGGATATACCGTTTTGAACGAATATCAGTGGTTTGAAAAATGCAAATAATTTAATAATCCTTTTGCAAAGATCTAAAAATTATTCAACTAAATATCTTTTATTTAAAACAGATCTAAAATATGTGAAACTTAAAATGCAATGAACTCTTTTCATTTGGTTTTAACCGAAAGGGATTTCTTAAAAGAAATTTGTCGATTGAAAACGAAACTGTTTTATTCGGTGCAAATGTGTTTATGTTGTGCCAGGATGTTATTGATTATATTTTTTATTTAATCATATCTCTCTAATATTTTAAAATTTTCAATTTTGCACGCGAACATTTTAATCACCGCATCCGCAAACATTTATAAAAATATTATTTCTCAGTTTATCAAAGTATATTGATAAAATCCAATTGCAATGGTTGAATAAAATAAATCAATCTTGCATAGTCCATATAAAACAGTGTTATTAGTTGATCAATATAAAACTGGTATCTCTGAATACACGTTGCAATCGTTCGATTGCTTTTTTCGCCAAGTATTTCTCTTATCACTATTTTGCTCTATATATTACATAAGGAAGTGTTTACAAATTCTTTACGTTTTATACTTTATTTATCGGCGATACAAATATTTTTATTAAAACTGAAGCTCGCTGAGTACGTTATACGAATATACTTTCGTCCTGAAAGTATCAATAAGATTACATCGAGTTATTCTCATTATAATTATATAATCGTGATATGAAGCGTTTCTAAATAATGAAAAATCGAGATTTTTGCGACAGAAATTCTACGCTTGATAGAAATATAAGAAAATGTTATTATCGCAAAAGCATTGCGATCGAAAGATACGCCGAATTGAAAGACGAAGTGGCTCGTAAAAGGTCGGGTAATACAATTTGTTGAAAAAGACGATTATTTTGACGGATGCCGCGAAATTGTGACAATTCCGTAGCACATGTCTCCGTTTTATGCCGATATAATCCTTAAGGAAAGCGATTCGGCGAGTCGCGCGTTATCCGACTAAGTTCTTATCGCAAGTAACAAGTCTACGGAGCCTCGTTTCTCGACAGATAAGACAGGGATTGGTCTTTTAACGATTAACCGGCGTTGTCGTCGACGATGAAACTCGGCGAAAGGGTGCCACGGTTACATGAAATTTCACACGCCAACGTTTATAAAATGATCATTTAAACCTTCGAGGATAAAGTGAGATTCGCCTTTTCTCGGGCTCGTGTGAATTCGATCCGGAAAATGTACATAGCAAGACGAATAAAGTCAAATTACTTTTTGACTGCTCCGTTCGAAATCAATTTTTTTCGTACTGAGATATCGCGGATGGTTATGATTATACACATAACTCTTTGTTGGAGGAAATTAAGACATTCTTTTTACAAAAGTAACGTTTAACTTTTTTAATACGGTTTTATCGTTTTTTTAAAAAGGCATTCGCGATGCAAATTGTTTCTCTTTCATTTAAAAATCGTTATATGAATTTTGCATTTAAAATTCATGTTAGAGTTCGTATAAGAGTTACAAAAATATTACTGAGAGCCATATTGAAGAAAATTATGCAACATAAAATATAATAAATTATGTTGATAAAATTTGTCCACTAAGTTTTGTTGTAAAAAATAGTTTGATGTTAATATTTTTCAAAATATTGATATATACATATAATTATATAAATGAATTGAAATCCATAAAACCATAAATAATTAAAATAGACTAGTTTTTCAATAAATACTACAATTATTTATGAAACTTTAATTGTAACGAGAAAGCATTTCAACCTATAAATAATTTTAATGATAATTTTTTAAGGTAATTGAATACCTTCTAAACAGTGAATATTACTATAATATTTTTGAATATTTACACAAGGTTATTGTAATATTAAATATTCCATAGAAACATTACTCTGCATGTTCAGTGCTACCAACTTAATCTGACCTACATGCCAATTTAGCTGTTTAGCTGTCGATAAGCCCGGATGTGTACTATTAAAAATATTTTTTATATACTTAACTAAATTTTAAACTTATATTTTTGTAAAAAAATTAAAAAATGAAATTTTGAACCGATTTGAAAAATGGCATTTTTAAATGTATCGTAGAATTGAAGGTGTCTAAGAAAAAAATTTTATATATTCTAATGTCTATTTTCTAAAAAGTTTTCTGAGTTCAAATACAAATTTACATAATATTACAATCTTACAATTTTAGTGAGTTTTTTGCAAAAACTGCAAAAATAAAATAATACGTATGTATTAATATATATGATGTAGAATAAGAAAGTTCATATATTCAAAACTTTTACTTACTCCCTTGAAGCAATATAACACATTTTTTTCTCTCACGTCAATGCATTCAATGCCAGCTTGGACTTTGTTCACATTACTGTTTCACTTCAATTTACAACCATTTCTTGTAATAATTATTTTCTTCAAACTATAGTTATTATTCAAGACGTTCGGATAAAAATTACAAAGCATTCAAATGAAATAATAACGGAACATGTTGGCATCAACAAGATACGCCTTATGCACTTATCTTAATTTACTCATAATTTTGTATATCACCGAGCGAAGTTCCTTTCCCCAATAAAATCGTCTTTAAAAACTGTGTACAAATTATCTTTCAACTTATGCAATTTCCTTAAACTCCAATTCTGTTAAATATGATATATTTATATATACAGATTTATTATTATTATGATTATATGGGAATACATGGCAGTAATATTAATAAAATAGAAAATTCGAATTTTCTTTAACTTAATAAAATATTTTTTATCAATCATGTTAAATAATTCAAAATGATTAAAAATAATGTCTCGTATCAAATAGAAAAGGGATTTTTAAATTAAAATTATATAAAAAAATTATTCTATTAAAATAAGTGGATAATTTTATTTGAATTCTTTTTTAATCAAATTGTGTTAATGCATGTAAATACAAAATCTTTCGAGATCTTACAATACTCTCTTAAAATTTGAACGGGAACATAAAATCAGAGACAACGACCATGCAAAGCAATAAGACGCTTCGATCAGGTAGCCAGATGAGACCCGCAATAACTTACTATGTCCCATTAGTATCCTATTAAGTGCTACTTAGTTTTATCGAAACAAGATCTAACTTATTTACGCTGGCTCATAAAGTCAAATGTACAGTCTTACCTATCCTAAATTGAACATAATCGATAGAGAAGGATACTGAATTTCCTACTTGAATCTTCCTTAAATCACTTATTACTGAATACCTACTAATTGCGATTGATATGAAATGTTATCAATTATTTTAATAATGCAAGAAAGCAGATAAATTATTCAATAATTGGATAGTAATTCTATTGTGTTTATTAACATTAAAAAATGTAATAATCATAATAGATCGTGTAGTATACGAGATGAAAGCTTCTCAAATTAATAAAACCCTTTCAGTTTTATTTTTGTACAAAAAACAGAATAAACATAACGTTTGACACAGACCTTATATGTCTTTCTTTATACTCTAACCTATAATAAAATAACTTCTTCCTCAATTATCGTTGTGTAATTAAAATATGTTTAAATTTCTACACTAAGAAAAATATTTTATTATGTACAAATAAATAGTTTGATTAGATATATTTTATTGGCCCCAACAAAATTTGTTTCTTGACATAACAAAATATTTTCTTCGAAATATTAAATCTTATTAAAAAATAATATAGAAGATATTTAATACTTTCTTGATATTTATACAATATTTTGTTTGATGTTTCTAAATATTTTATTTTCACCAAAGAACATATATATATATTTACACTTAAACAGCTTAATTAAAATTCACATATTCACTTTCAATATAATTTAGTATAAGTGATAATTTAAACGTTGTTCTAAAGCTCCAATAGTTACAAAGCATGACATCATAAATATAACATATAAATTCAGTTTAAAATGAACTCATAAAAAAGTAATACCAGTTGAACGCCTCAATCTCGAATACGTAAAGTCATTCAGACAAGAGGACTTTGAGGCAGTAACTTCGGAACCCTAAAAACACTAGCAGTGCTTTATTTTCAACAGCAAAAGTTAGCTAATTGCACCCTTATTCAATTCAATAAATAATCCGGTTGAATCTTCGGCGACCTATTGGAATCCAAATATAATGCACAAGTTCGCTCGTTACTTTAAACATTCATACCATCCTCGTAACGTTTTTACGTGTGTCAATGCCACGTCATTTACGAGCACTTCAAACTTTTGCCCGATCGCGATTTAATGCGCATGTTTATTATGTTATCAAAACTATATATACAAGTCAAAGTTTAAGGGTCACAAGTCCAAATAAGCTGTTATAAAGGCGTCACCGAATGTGAAAACCCCTGCGGAGGTATCGGATCAAGCTGTCTTGTACAGTTCCCCGTGATGACCACTGGAATAATATTATGGTTATGTGCACGCAACATTCAAGCTGACGGTAGCGGCCGTTAAATATTAACCTGCACTGCTGGCAGCTTCGTTTCGTTAACACCGTCGATAAAGAGTCAAGCGCTTCGCGCACCGAACAGTTCTTTAACGTTGAATTATGTGACACATGTCACGCTAATTTTTTATGCAATATTAAAGTATTGTTCCGCTCTTATTTTATGGCTATTTTATTGCTCGCCGTTGAACAGATTTCGCTATGCTAATTTAAAATGTTGCGAGCGATGCCGCTCGTTCCGCTATTAAATGTGCACCTTTTTTCATCTTCTTTTGGACTACTGAATAGTGTACTACTAGACTTTCTACTTAATTTTATAGCATCCGTATTTTATTTTTTTCTCGCTAAGTATTTTATGGAACTTAGAAGATTTAAAAAGAATTTAATGATTTTTAATGCTATTTGGAATTTTAAAGGAGTATTGTATATATCTATTACGTGACCTCGTTAATTAAATTATTAGATTGCCCTTATTTATGGACATAAAACGGAAGCTGCTTTCATTTTTTTTATTTTAAACGCCAACTTCTTATTTCCTGCTATTGCACTTAGACAAATTAGAGTTAAAAGTTACTGGTAATTTTTTTTAATTCTATAATTTATTGAATTATGCCCGTGTAAAAATGAAGAACATATATGTGTCATATGTGTCCCATATATGTGAGCTAATTCATATATGTGTCATATAAGCGCCATAAATGTAGCCACATATGTTCCATAAATGCAGCCATATATGTGCCACATATATACATTTTTACATGGGTGAATATTATATCGTAATTATGTACGATAAAAATTAAAAAACTATAAAAAATATACATTTTTAAGATTTACTGAAACTGTTGCAGTTGATTTTACTATAATACTGAAACTGCGCAGCAATTAATACTGAAGTATCCGCATAAACTTTATGACGTGAAACGATAAAATATTACATATAATAATCGGATTCAGTAAAAACTTAATGTTTCCGAACAATCAATGTTTTCTATGGCTTTCTCGGTGTAAAGGGACCTAGTTTTGATTTATGATCTTGCGCATACGCAAAAAAGCTGTACTTGATTTTTTATAAATGTCTTGATAATATATCTCATAAAAATCCGTTTATCTATATGCTTTCATTTATATTTTCTCTAATGTTTAAATTGTTTCCATAAATTATATGTGATGTTTACATATTTGGCCTTTGAGGTAGGTCTTTATCCAATTATATAAAAAACTCATCATGAATATATGCAATTCTTAATTAAATTATATATACATTAATTTTTTCATTAATGTATATATTTTGTATTAAATTCTATATATAAATCACACGAAGCAAAAAGAATATATAAAATGATTTGTAATTCGTATATATGCTTTACTTTCCTCGTATTTTAATCAACAACAAATTTAACAAACTTAAATGAAACTTTGTATCAAACTTTTGCATTTCAATCCATGGAGAGGATCCTCCATATAATGTTATTCTATAAAAAAATAAAGATTGCAGAAAACCTATTAGCCTTGTAATCCAAATTTTAAAGAATTTTATAATTGGCATTAATATATTATAACAACGGACTTTTTTAGAACATCAGTTGCAAAAGTGTTAAATCTAAATTTGTTCAACATTAGTTCAAACGAAAGAATTAATTACATAATTCCCAATAATGCTCAAATGCATTTTTAATTTGCTTCACACGATGCTAACTTCACTCTAAACCGAAGATAGTTACTGTAACTACACACACATAACCCACATGGGCATTATTGTGCACAAAAAAAATTGCAGGGCACACACTATTTAATGTATAATGAATGGAATTTATGTGCAATATGTAACATCCCATATGAACATTTATATATTTAAATGTTTACATGGAGCACATATATGGCACATATATGTTCATTGTTACATGGGATAATATAATTTTGATAATACAATGTAATGTTAATATAAAAAAAAATTGGATATATATATATATTAAAGCTATTGTTAAAATTCATTACTACTACCTCTAACACAAAACCACTGTTAGTATTTGATCAAGATCGTGTCAGATAAGACTAATAAACTGATTTTAATCACCTAACTACGGCTTCATTCAAAATTCAATTTAGGACATTTATTAAAACTGCTCGTTAATAACTACTCTATTATACCGAAATTAACAAAAAGTAAGTAAATTACAGCATAAAGTAATCAACATCATTATGTTAGTAAAATTAAAGCATATTAATCTATAGAAATTTAATAGAAATAGGTAATAACATATAAACAAATTATATAAAAAAATATAAAAATTATAATTATAGTTATATAATAATTCTTATTTATTTTGTTTAGCGTAACTAAAGTTCAACATAACTTTAGATATTGATTTCAATAATACTAAACATTATATACGCGCACTATATATATATAAAAAATCTTATCGATCAACAGACAAGAGATAATCCAATGTGATTTTTATTGGCAAAGAGATCGAGAAGTATATGCCCCTACTCTTCCAAAGTAAAAGCAATGTTTTATTATTGTAATATATATATGTGCAATTTTAAACTTTGTGGAAGTAATGTTAAAATTAAATATTGCACTAATTAAATTATATTACTCACTTTAATTCTTATTAAATCAAAGCCAATAAAGTAAAAGTTATTAATATGCACAAGGTACCTACATTTTATAAGTAAAATGTTTTAAAAATCTCAGATAATGTAGCTAATTAGGTTAAAAATATAACAGAGTTCCGATGTGTTCTAATTGAAACTTTATAATACTATCTTATTTATATCACATTTATGAATGCCTAATATTGTAAAAATCAAATTCGTTATTTTTATACACACATACACAGAGAAAGTTTTAGACTCATATGATATGCATAAAACTAATATATATATATATATATAATTTTTCTATTGAAATAAAATAGTAGCACATAATACTTAATATAAACTTTAAGCAAATGAGTACGAAGAATATGAAATAGACAACTTTTAAATATAAAATAAAAATCAATTCCAAAAGCAATAATTTGTCTATTAAAATGTATATTTGACCTAAAATATTAAATTATTTTAACCGTCATATAATTTTATTGTGAATGTTTTATATTAATATATTATATTATTTTCTTTTATCTTCGTCCAAAAAGAAAAAGATCTTATGCCAAAAAAAAATTTCTAGGAGTGTAACTTTATGCAACGAAAAAAGTTTATGAACTGATAACACTTATATAGTCTAATAATATAATATTTCTTGCTGCTACAATAAATCAGTATACAATAATCAGTATATTGTT
>JABFPK010000402.1:0-15945 GCA_022817445.1 Habroteleia sp. ZL-2020
AGGTTATGTCAGGACCTTTCAAATGATGTATAGTATTGCCAGATAGGAGCTCTGTAGCGCTTTGTACATAGCCGCGAAATTCAAAAGACAAAAAGGCGGAAGGGAGATATTTGACAACCTAATATATGTCATATATGTACCATATCAAAATTTGTTCATGGGTAGTGGAGCTTTCTAACGCTTCATTCCTAGAAAATTCTACATCTCACAAGTTTCTCACAAGTACACGTGATTCCAGTCTTTAAGAATATATGCATCGACCTATCCTACACTCCTAGTATCTAAGGCACGAGCACCTTGTAAGTCTTACGGATGAGTCCATGCAGGGGCCCTGGGACGAAACGCCGTCACAAATCTTGGTAAACATTTGGAAGACGACCTGGAGATTCGAAGACTTTGGACACTCGTTTCCTCGCAATTAGTCTGAAAATGCGGCATCACCTCCATACTCCACAGGTGCATAATAAACATTATTAGAAAATTGTACCGATTTTTAACATACTGTTTAATAAAATTTTGAGTTTATTTTCAATAAGTTCTGAAAATCTTCAAAATATAGCACAATTTTAAAATTAAAAAAAATAAAATTAAAAAAATTGAATATATATGTGCCATAAATGTAGCTATATATATTATATGTGACATATATGCTCCATATATACATTTTTACATGGTTATCTTAAACATTTATTTTTTTATTGCCCAAATGACAAATTATTTGTTTAAATATCTGCTAAAAATCATCTAGGATGATCTAATTACAATGAAATTATGTTTTTCTTTATTAATTTTGTCTAATAACAATTAATTGCATCATAGTGAAAGATAAAGCAAGAATAAGTAATCGAAAAGACGTTTATTAAGCGCAATGATAATCGTTTGAAAAGCATGTGCAATTAATCGCGTGTTGACGAATTACGAGAGAGTCGGTTCTTACCAGGCGTCCAGCTTGATTATTGTGCAGATTGACTGTGGACTGAATGTCGCCGGCGATTTCACGCGAGTCCAGGAACTGCCGCGAGAATTCCATACCAAAGTCTAGGTTGTGCGAGCAGCCACCCCATTTCCACTGAATGCCTTTGGATATCGCGGATGGCTTCCCTTTGTAACTCGAAGGATCACAGCCGCAGGATAACAAGCGACCCATGCTGCAAGCACGAGCTACGCTGTGTGCCACGCCAGCTGCGGATATTGCATAAGCGAACGCGGTTTCTCTGTAGCCTGAAAAATAATCGAGCGTGAAAGATGAATCAATTTGTTTCCGAGTACTGTGGCCTCAATGACCACGGTTTGTGGAATTGCGTGCTTCCACGAACAAAGCGAAATGCTTTTCAACGGGTTATTATTGTGCGAGTTCCTAGAAGATGCATTCACGACCAGCAATTCGGATTTGGAAGCCGCGGTCGCCAAATCGTACAATTTCGTTTTCCGACCACGTGTCTTGTAGTTGCAAGAGACATTTAATAAGCCAGATGATCAGATTGGTTAATCATTGGTGATCTAGTCGTCATTGATTTTTTTATTTAAATCAAACAAGCAAAAGCGATCGATGACTCGACTGCAAGTGTTGTAAGGGAATACCCTCGAATACCCCTCGAATACCCCTCGAATTCAATTGAATATTCATTTGTTTCTAACATTATTTTAGGGTGAGGTGTGTGATTTTAGAGTTTTGAACACCTTTTAAGATCTTAAATAACTTTTAGGGTACACACTTGGAAATAAAAAATATTTTTTTTAACAATTTAGATGGAATTTATATATATTTGAATATTTGGCGGTTTGGAAAATGTTGTGGAAGGAAGTTTACATACAAAAAAGACGTCTTATATTAATGGAGGGATGTTCAGAAACATATTTATCCACTAAAAATATGATTTACGGAAGAAAATTTAAGAAAAAAAATATTCACCCCCATCCTCAGTTTGTGTTTCAAAAACGTGAAATTTGAGCACCTGAAATTGGTAAAAAATTTGTTTTCTCATTTTGCACTTTGAATACCATTTTCTATCTTCTTTTACGTCAAGGATATCATATACATTAAATTTTGCGAAATCTGAGACATTCATTTTTTTGACCCCTCAAAATTAAGAAGGTCCCACCTTGGAAAAATTTGCGATTTTAGGTCGGATTTCAGAATGAATAAATGGAATTCTCTTCAAATACTCATTCAAACATACAAGTATATTACTCTGGTGTAGAATTCAATTCTCTACATGAAACACTTTATTACATAAAGATTCGATTAATAGTATTTGCACTATCCTAATTTTTCTATTTTTAAATTTCTTATTTTTGAATAGCATTTTTTTGGAAATTTGGAAAATTGTTTCAAATTCAATCAAAATGCAAGAAAAGTGTTTTATATAGGTGGATGGATGCTAAAAAACTTTTTTACATACTTGAAATATGTTTTGCTGAAGCAAATTGGAAAAACAAATTTTTATCATTCTGCTCAGTTTATGTTCGAAAAACGTGGAATTTGGATACCTAAAATTGGTGAAAAATTTTTTTGCCCATTTTTCACTTTAAACACCATTTTCTGTGTTCTTTTATATCAAGGATATTATATATATAAAATTTTACGAGATCAGAAACAGTAATTTTTTTGACCCCTCAAAGTTAAGAAGGTCCCACCTTGGAAAATTTTGCGATTTTAGGTCGAATTTCAGAATTAATAATTGGAATTCTCTTCAAATACTCATTCAAACATGCAAGTATCTATATTATTCTGATGCAGAATTCAATGCTCTACAAGATAGGTTTCATTTGATAAAGATTAGATGAGTAGTATTAGCAAAATCCTATAGTTTTTCTATTTTAAAATTTCTCATTTTTAGGCTTCATTTTTTTGGCAATTTGAAAATTTTTCATGAATGAGCTCAATATTTAAAAGAAATATTTTATATAGATGGGTGCTGCTCCGAAACTTATTTATTCACCCAAAATACGCTCTGTTTGTGTTTCAAAAACGTGAAAATCTGAGCATAAAAAATCTTATTTTACTTCTCTGATTTTTTTTGTATAAATTAATGTATGCATACCTTTCAGCACGCATACCGCATACTTGTAAGAAAAAATATCATACTGTAAAATACAACGGAAATGCATATTGTACACATAAAGATTCTCATCTTTGAATTTGATAAATATTTACCCTAAGAATCTGGGGAAAGATAAAAGGCCTTGTCTGGCTTGAAGAGACGTGGCTCGCATTGGTTCTCGTCAGGTTAGCAAATTGCAAGTCGTCGAAGGTGACGAGAGACGTCGCGAGCGATATCGCGGTTGTGGCTGCGAGTGAAACCGGGCTTCCTAAGAAGGAGCTCTTGGACGGGTCTGGAACGGGCAACCATCAGACGTGGTTCAGAGGCAGATTATTCAACCGTCCGTCAAAATAAAGTGCGCCCATCAACAGAGGCGGCCAGCGAGCGTCCTCGGGCTGCATGTATAAGCGATCTCGCGGCGGGGTTCCTGCGGGCGCAATGTCAAATCCCGGCTCTATTATTTCTTACGTCGCATCTGCGACGATAAAAACCTAACAACGCGGAAAAAATTGTTGCATTTTGTATAGACACCGATACCTACTGTCCGGGACAACATTTCGCTTGGGGTACTAGTAATGGATTGGTGGACGTCAAAGTATTATCATATAAATAAAAAGGTATATAGCAGCGGAAAAAACGCTTCGACTTTGTATAAATTGGAACGAATCTCAAATGGGAACTCGAATTTAATTTCGAGTAAAATAAAATGGCTGAGATATGGTCGTAGAAGCAATTCGATTTCAACAATTCATATTGATTTGTTGAAAAGTTTATTTTTTAATTGAGATGAAGGGAAATTTGGTAAAGAAAAATAGCCAGGAAGCAATTTCGGATAAGGGACATATATGTTATTAGAAGTTATTAGAAGTATGTAGCATATATGTTCATATGTTATATGGTGCATATATGTGGCATACATGCCACTTTTTTATCCATAATTTTTAATTTTTATCCATATATGTCAATTATGTGAATTTAAATCCATATATATCACATATATGACTTCTAATACAATGTTTATATATATGCTGCACATATGCCATTTTGGTGAATACTTTTATACAAGGCACATATATGACAATTGAATTCCGTATATATATATACACTGAGAAAAAAATTAGTGTAAGTTTAGCAATATTTTCTGGCCCAAATAGGATATATATACTTGCATTATATTCATATTTGCTATATTTTATAAGTTAATATGTTACAATTATGAACTAAAGTGCAATTTGTATCGCAAATTATCTTACAAATTATATCAGTTATTGATATCATTCAAGTATATCATCTCAGTTAGGCTAGAAAATATTGCTAAACTTACACTAACTTTTTTCTCAGTGTATATTGCTCCTAATAAAATTTGTATATAAATATCCACATATATACCACATATATGCAGGATGCATATTATTTTAGTGAATATTTTCATATAAGTCACATTTAGAATCAAACACCATATATCTCACATTATAAGGCCCTTAATAAAATGTTTACCTGCGTAACATTTCTTCGCAAAACAAATTTTCCGTCCTGACTTATTTTCAAATTTTGGAATTTAAGTTGGCATTCGAGCTAATTTCAATAATATGCAGTGTCCCTTATTTGTCGTTTTACATTGAGCTGAAAAATGCTAATTTCAAGGATTACATTTTTTCTGCGATACATCGTATGAGCAATTTATCGAATGTTATTCTGAGTTTGCGATCGGTCTCGCAGGACCTTGTGAATAATGCGACGTCAAATGCAGTTTTTCTTCACGGTGTTTGTCGTCGCAGTGTCGGTCGTTCGAATCCGATTGACGAAGAGTCGAGTATCAAACTACAGTCGTGGCTGTCAACTTACAAACGATACGACACACGAACGCCTCTTTGAACTTGAAATACGAAAAGGAAACGGCCGCAGCGAGTGAAAAGAGTAGTTTGCGACAATACGACCACATATTTTGCTGTTATTCCGCTTCGGTATAGGGAAGACGACGTACGTACTCCCAGCGTATAGGCAAGAGAGTATTGCAGTATTCATGAGACTGAACAGAGAAACGTGCGTGAACGTGCTCTTAAAGGGTCCGCGGGGTTCGCGGCAGCGACACTTGCCAAGTGCTTTGATCTTGTGTTATCGTGCTTTATTTTTGCACGCTTAAACAGTAACGTACGTAGCTCGGTAATTGACATCAAATTCATTTTACATTTTCGTTGATAAATATTCGATGAAACTAACGGAAGTTTTCGAATAAGCTGACAACGAAATCACTTGCGAACGAAAATTAAATCATTTAGAATGAATGCTTTTTCGATTGTAATTCGAGGTATTTTGAATTATTTAAAAATTGTTTGAAAAAAGTGTAAATGGCATTTTTTAGCCATATAGGAAATTAAATTTTAAGTAGGGTGATCTTGATTTTCGTAGAAAACTAAAACCTTCAATGATAATACAATTTTAATAAAAGTGTAAATATTTGAAAAAAAAAATTACACAGATTTCGATTGATGAGGTGCTGAATGGTATATACAATATTGCATATTTAATATATTTTTTGTGGAAGAATTCAATTTCGACATAACTTTCGTTATCGCAGATATACATGTATAAATAACATGTGAGAGAAAATTAATTAAATAATTAATTACCCATGTAAAAATGAACATATATGTGGCATATGAGCCGTATATGTTACCATTTATGTTCCGTACATACATTTTTACATGGGTATTTAATCTCAATATACCCAAAACGTTCCTTTTTGTTAAATAACAGTAAAAGGGTTGAAAATATAAAATCCTTATCAGTCCAAGGGATTTTATGTTATTCCTAAAGGTCAACCCCTTTACTGTTATACATACACCCTATTATTATTTACATTTGATATTTTTAAATTCAATGTTTAATATCTTATCTATTTGCTGTTTAAGGAGTCCAATTTTCGCACGCTGAGGATGGAAACGATCCTTCTTGCTAATTATTCCAGCAATATATGTAGCAAAGCGAACTTCATATCCGCAACCCTTTCCACGCTACGAGTCCTTGCACCAACGGCACATAAAGTAATTCAGAGACATCATAATAACTTGAAGCAGAAAATAAGTACTCGGTCGTAAACTTTCTCCCAGATGGCCGTGAAAGGGCATTAATTTTGCGCAATTATGTAAACCGGATTAAAACGTTGTTGCGTCTGAGCGTCGTTTGAAGGGGACCGTCGTCGAGTGGTCCAGATTGAATCGCTGCATCCAGCGGGAGAGATCGCGATTATCGCTTCGCTCAATCAGAGATTTATATTACCGTTTGCTGACGAAGAGGCTGAGGAACCAGGGGCTACTTATTCCGAAGGGGATCGACGTCCCGTCTTTATAAGGCGTCCGTGGGTGGGGAACGGGGCTTCGATTCGTGGGGAGCTTTCGCTTTATACGGCTGTTGGCAGCCTCTGTTTTATAATGCAGAAGAGACAGGGCTGCTGGCGTTGTCGTTGCCTCAACCGGACAAGAAGACGCACAATAAATCCTTCGCCAGGAGCTGTACGTCTCCGGTCGTGGACACTGCTCCGTTCGACTTGGGACCAGAGCGTCTCTTAGTAGTTTTCGCTCTTAAAGTAGCAGCGCGGTGACGGATGATCTGATGGGTCTCATAAAATCTTCACCATCTGACTGAGAAAAACTAAGGGATACCAGTTATTTTTTATTCCACGTCCTCGTTACACTATCAGCGTTCTGTTTTCATTGTCCTTCTTACCTACTATTGTAGCTTCTGTTCCGCTGGCACCTTATTCATGATTGAATGTGCAAATAGGTAGTGATATCTCAACAGGTTTTAAAGTTGAATTTAGGCATTTCGTGATGCATGTATTATAATTCCAGTCAAAGAATGTAGATAGTCATTTTGAAATGAGGAATATAGTTAAGGGAGATTGGAATAAGAAAATAATGCAAAAAGGAAGAACCGTTAGAGATGCATATGTAGAAATTATAGTAACTTTAATTGGTGTTGCAAATTGCAGTCTACTAAGACGGATTGTAGACATTATAGTATATATGATGGTATTACCAGAGCAAATGACCAAAATCTTTAGTTTAAGATACTTGTACGAACATAAATAATTATTTACTAACTATACTGTATATATATCTTTCAATATAATTACATTTGCACACAAGTAAATGGGAAAAGAATTAATCAAAGTCAAGTCTTGACCTGACAGAAGAAACCAATTTTGGATACTAATGAATTTTCACTTCGCGAATGCGAGTAACCCGGTACCAATTGTTCTGTTGGTAGCCAACGTGTGTGGGCCCAGGATCCCGTGGCACCCGGACAGTTCCGTGTATTTTCGTAATACATTAAGTCGTTTATCGACTGGCTTCGTCGGGCGTTGAATTATGATGAAGAAAGGAAGGCAAGCGGACTTAACGACGGGACTACTCTTTAAGATCAGCTTGGTTGGATTCGTCACGGCGGATTTCGAGACTCCCCCCTCCCAATGGACAATCAGGCTTCTCGGAAACTGCTGCCATCTGACCGATGATCGCGTGGAAAAGCGTCAAATCCCGTTGCTGTCGACAGATGCAGGCGTACCCTCGTGGCGTTTGATTTTCCACGCGCCATTTCTTTCCTTTCTGGGTGGTAAATTGGTCCCGTGACTTTTCTTTCTTACTCCATCTCGCTTTTTGAGAAGATTGACGCGGGTGAGACACGTCTTCTCCACTAGCTGCTAATCGAGATGAAAATAGCCGTGCACCTTGGGTGGAAGAATGTTAATGCCAAGTCATAAATTTGGCAAGCGACGACGATTTATAAATTTTGGTTTTGTCACGTTGCAGCGAGCTGGCTATTGAAGACGGTGTCGAGCGCTTAGCGTCTGTCGTAGCGGTGGAAAAAATGCCAGACTCAGTTCGCAGTCACAGATAACAAGATAACACGTCTGTCTAGAGTTCTTCACAACACTTTATGGTTGATTGAAGCGTCTGCGTTTCAGCAACCCTCGCACTTTTGTCTAACGTCAAATAAGGTGTGGTATTCCAGTTCTAGCTTTCTTTGTGGACTGGCATTTGTAATCGAGAATTTTAATTAATACAAATTTGAGGAAAGCATGAGTTAGGAGTAGCAAGTTCCTCCAAGTTCGAAAATGAAATTCCAATAAATCATGAGTAGATAATTAATTATAAATTATTTCCAATATAAATATTCAATTGATATACCTCTTTTGATAACACATTTTTCAGTTACAGTAATTTTAAATTCAATTTATCTTCGGCGATAATTAATTATAATGTTATATTTATGCGGCGAAGAAACTATGTCGAACAAAACTATTTCGGTTTCATGTAAGTTGCAGTTAAGTTATATGTGTGGTCCAATGGGAAGTCAGCAATAAGATGAATGGATGGAAAACGAATTTGTATAACGAAAGTTTTTCTGTGTGAACGATTTTGAATGAAAAACTATGAAGATAGGTTACAAGATACCGAGTAATAAATTTAACGACGTTGTTTGTATTGAAGATATTTGTGGGTCGAATTAATGCGTTGGTCTTACCTCTCTGAAGTAAGACGCTACTTTGCTGAGTCCTACTGCTGGGTTTGAGCGAGGAACAATTCCACCTGTGCCACATAAATTGGTGTTGACACTCTGATATTGCCATTTGCAGACCCTTAAGGGCTGCCACTGTTACATCCGGACTCCTGTGACAGAGCTCACGTTGTTCTTTTGTGAGTCCTGCGATACCATTGCATACCACAGCACTACTACCCGTCCAGTCGTCCACTGAATTACTCATCAAACTCATCACTCTAAAACATAACAAAATAAATACTGTTATCAGTTCATTTTAATTTAGTTTCTTCATTTTGATTTAAATAAACAAATTACATATATTAATTTTATTCCAAGCATTCGAACATTATTATTTTATTATGATTATGATTATGATTATGATTATTATGATTATTATGATTATTATTATTATTATTATTATGATTATTATGATTATTATGATTATTATGATTATTATTATTATTATTATTACATTATTATTATTATTTAAGCACTTTTAAACTTAGAAAAATATTTTATTATGTGCAACTAAATAGTTCAGTTAACCCAAACAAAATTGTTTGGTTAACATAACAAATTATTTTTTTGTAAATGTTAAATCTTATTAAAAATAATAGAATGGATATTTAATATTTTCATTATATTTTTTTAGACATTTTTTAAACATAGTTATTAAGTACTTTTTATTTATTATGTATATTATATAACTTTCTATATTAAATATTTATTAATTATTTTTTAAATATTTGGCAATATAAGACCGGGCTTAAAAGTTTATAATATAGGTCATTTATCTTCAGTAGCCCGGCGGTTAAAGCGTTCGACTGACGCTGCAGCGATCCGAGTTCGAATCCTATACCTGGAGGTTTTTTTTCGAACGGAATAATTTTACAGTTATAAAAATGTATTCGATAACTTTATCTGTCAGAGTTTATTAATAAATGTAACTCCATGTAAAAATAAACATATATGTCCCATGCATATATTATCTCACATATATGTGCCATATATGTGTCATAAATGCAGTCATACATGTATCATATATATGCCATATATGTAGTTATATATAAGAATCTACAAACATATATGTTCCATATATGTAGCTATATAAATGGTAATCTACAAACATATATGTCCCATGTATGTATTAGCTCACATATATGTGCTATGTGTTATAAATGTAGCCATATATGTCTCATATATACATTTTTTCATGGGTATGGTGTGGCATATTTACTAAAATCTTTGGTTGAGATAATTTAATTATGCTTTTATTAAACAAACAAAATTATTTAGTTGTGTGAACCAAATTTTGGTTGGTCATATTTCTACTGAATTATTTTGTTGGGAAAACCAAATTTTTGTTAGTACAACAAAGCATTTTTCTGAGTGTAATGTAAATTAATTTAAAAATAGTGTGAATATTGGCAATCAATATTTAATTAACACGTTTAATATGTTGGCTTTTTAAACATCAACGTACCGAATGCAAGTCACTTAGTGGTTCGAGTGCTGATTTTCCCACGAACTTGGTTTCGTTCGATCGGTTTGAGTGATTTTGGCCCGAAAGAATCTGCCTGTAACATTCTTCGCGCGCACAGTATACGTCGATCTCAGTTGAAAAATCTTTCTTATCAGATGCTTGATCATGTGTGTGTTCAAGAGCGGATTTGTTGTCGATTAAACTAATACTAACATTTTTCTATCGATTAAGTGTACCGTTTCAAAATAAAAACCGACAAAATAAAATATTTCTTCCTCAAACTTCTTTAAAATTAAAAAAATTGTACCTAAAAAATTACATACTGCCGTTTCTAAATAACAATTTCTAAATTATTATTTAATTTGTTCGACTAAATATTCAACAATACTCCCACTCTCAATTACAAACAAAAATAATCAAAATAGTTTGAAATATTAACAATTAAATGCTAACCTAGATCGAAACAAAAATCAAATTGAAATTACTTCAATCAATTAATTTACTTTTAAAAAGATTTCACGAAGGTGTCATAATGAAACCCTTGATTGGGAAACGTCCATTAATTCCGCCGCGACAGATTAATTTATATTTCGATAAAATCTTAATTTAGTTCGCGTCAACCAAATTCATTATTATATCGGTATATTAATTGTACGACATTGAGTCGCAGATTTGTCGTTGTAAATATAGTTTGAAAAGCGGACTCGCATCTGCGTTTAGGGTTATTATTATCACTGGATATAAACTGATTGCATGCGAGCCCAACGGAGGCATTTGTAGCTTTTTTTGTAAATTAATTAACGCCCGTTACGGTGTAACGGGGAACCATTAGGCAGCTCCGGCAGTAGCCGTCGCTTAAGATACGGCTAAGAGCCCTTCTTCTGAGAGAAGGACGTCACATTATCGAGAGGATGCTTTTATTGGTTCTTTGAACATTCGCATCTTCTGACCCTAGCGTCGTAAAGTCGTTTAAAGGAAAGCAGACTCGCGTGCGCATAGTATTCCCGAAGCTTGTGTCGGCAGCAACTTTCTGTCGACGATGTCTAACGTCCTATCATTACGCCTGATACTGCAATCTTCGACTCGAATTGTAGTACAGCTTCCTTTTTCTCTTACTTTAATAAGATAATTTCTACAATAACAAATTCTCCCGATGCGTGGCTTTCGGTACTGAATACACGTAAAGCTGTGGTATAACGTTGTACTGCCTTCTTGCAAGCTTCAGAAGCTTCTATTGAACCAACGTAAATAAATGAATATACGTCATTTGAACATTATATTAATTTAGGAAATATTAAACAACCATTTTTTTGCTCAACAGTAATAAAATTTTGGTTTTATGTTATTCTTTGAAGACTCGCGGAATGTTTAGAGAGAAAATGATATCGGAACGTGACTCTATTATATTGTATGTTACTTTATATGTATTGTAACGTGACTATATTATATTGTACGTTACTTTATGTGTATCGTAACGTCACTATAGAATATTCTACGTTACTACGTATACATGACAATGTTACTTGTAGATAGTAACGTTATTACGTATACATCACAATGTTACTTGTAGATAGTAACGTTATTACGTATACATCACAATGTTACTTGTAGATAAACATTACTAGTATATTGCAACGTTCCTATGTATATATATCGTAACGCTACTACGTCAATCACCACTTGTTAAGAATGATGGCTAAAATAATGCAAGAACGTACATTATTGTAATTCCTTACGTTGAGAATTGCATCCTTTACAGTATTTTCGTTACTCGCCGTTACAATACTGTTACAATACTGTACTATAACTGTTTTCAATATACATAGCATCCGTTACAATACCGTCTTCTCAATTTTCCAACGCGATTACAATTTAATACAATTGTAATTTCACACTTTCGGTAATCCTAATAAATAAATATAACGATTCCCTTCAAATGAAACCTTTCTTGTAGACATTACGACTCCAGGACAGGAATCTAGTAAATAAATAAAAGTCAATGCATTTAGTCAACCAAAAGATCGTTAAATTTCTTTTAACGAAAGTTGATCAAGAAAAAAAATGTTTTCCGGCCAAACTGGCGCGGGACAAAACGATAAATGAGAATTTCAGGTGCGACGACAGTTATCTTGCGTACAAATTAGCCGACGTGCTTCTCTTAAAGTAAAAGCTGTGTAGTTCTAACGCGATTGCAAAAGAAACAGTTGAAGGAAAAAAGGTAGAGCGAGAGCCGACCGAGGACAATATGCGGAGACTATCTCCCGGGCTTCTACGCGAGTGTGGGAAAGGACGACGGCGAAGTCGCGCGTACCTTTGGGTCGTCAGGGTTATTGAAAGCTCCCATTACCGGTACACCGTTGGGCCGCGGCTATCTTTTGCGCTATTGATGATCTACCGAAAGCAGATTAATGATCTTAACTCGTTCAACAAATTGCTGGAGACACAGCACGCCTCGCAATAAGGCTCCCGTTCAGTCCTTTTTCTCTTCCTGTAATACCAATCTTTGAAGCCAGCGATATAATATGGAGTGATAATTTATTAACGTACATCATTTTCGGACTTTTTTTATTTGCATTTTATGCGTTACGTTATAAAATTGAATAATGAATGAAAGTGGAATAATTGAACTTTGTTTCTCGCAATAAAAAATTATGTTGGCTAATTTATTTCGATGTTCAAACATAAATACTCGTTATCTACATTTCAATCTAGGGAGATTGTAGTTTGACTCTAAATTGAAACGAATAAAAGTTAGGCGTCGTCTTCAATCGACAGTAATAATATTTCTGGGGCACTTTTTTGCAATAACTTGCTTTATATTTTCAATCAAAATATGGCAATATATTTTATTTGATGTCACGAAGACATACAGTAAAGTTTTGGATTTAATTTAGACATTAAGTAAATTAGTGGAGTGGGGATATCCCCACCCTAGTAGTTAAATTGAAGGAGGTATGAATATTATTAGGAGGGATGGATTCTTGGAACAATTTCAATCTTTATATCATAATAAATGAATCGATCTTAAATACCTATAACAATTTTCTCTTTCATTATAATTTATATCGTTCACACCTTTGAGCAGGTACTTCCAATTACGATACATTCGTTGAAGTACGGACTAGATGCGGGGGGAGGCTAGGGGATAAGAAAACGAGGACGCGCGGAAAGGTACACGTGTGCATGTCCTGCATTTTTGTAATAACCCAGGGGTCGCTGAAGAATCCAAGATGGCGCGACGATGTGCGTGTTTTATTTACTCTTGTCTCGCGCAACTAGCGAGATGAGAGGAACACGGAATGGAATTTTGCTTTTAATGGGGAATACGCTCGGGAAGAGGAGAGAGGCCTGCGAGAAAAAGAGAAAATTAATCTTGTATGTGGAAAGAGAGGGAGACGAATACGGGGCGAGACAGAATGAGAAGAGGCGCGCGTTGTACGTAGTCGTTGCGCAAAGATACTTATCGAATCCTGTCTTGTGGTAATGTTCGAAGCAAAGATATCCCGGTTTTTTCGTTTTTTAAAGTAATTGGATGAACGTTACTCTTATCTGCTGCTTCTCCCCCTCCCAGCTTTAATTATGGCATTTTATCGGGCCTTGTCATTGGAACCGTAAGTCATTTTTAAATGTCCGCCAAGCAATGTTATCTACGTTGGATTTGGATGGTGGAAAATTTTTTCGACTCAGCGTTTTATAGATTACTTCAATCGTACGAGATACCGAATAAGTATAAAATCTCTTTTACAAATGTTGTCAAATTTTTTAACCTGCGAGAGACAAAAACGATGGCTCGGAATTTTTAATTGCAGTGAAACAGTATAATATATATTGTACGAAAAAAATAATTTCTAGATTAGGAATATTTAATATTCATAAGATTCTTGAAATTTGTTGATAAATATGAATTTAAATTAAGTGAAACATTTGCGTATTGATACATTATATTTAAAATCCAATTTTTGAATAACTTATCAAAGAATTTAATAAAATTACATTTTGCATTTAATTAAAAATGACTTAAAATATTTAAAAAAGGTGTAATCTAATATTGAGAATCTTATTTATTAATGAAAAAGATTGGAAAGAATTTATTAAGTTGGTAGTAATATAATTATAATATGAATGATTTGTGAAAAGAAATGTTTGCTATTCGAGTACTTGAACTTGGCACTTCTGCATGCAAGTTCTGAATCTTAAAACCTGTCATCACCAAACATTTATTATTTTATATTCTTAAATATACGTATTTCAGCATTAGAAATCTGTTGACGTAATTTCAATTGCCAACTAACAACTTTCTTACGCAAGAAATATTTTTCTTTCGTATAAAATTAGAGAGTAATTGGCTAATAAATGAAAATCAAGGTACACCCAGTCTCATTGAAAGCTGAAGTTGGTAGCATTGAAATCGAAATGGCAATGGCAGAGTAACTTTTCTAATGTGAAAGTAACTGTACATGTCTATCCTTATCTATATTATTTAACATCCTTTCATCAGGTGATGGAAAATAATGTGGAAAAATTAGCGTGGAAAAAGGGCTACCAACATTAAAACCTCGCACTGATAAAAAATTCCCAATTTTACTTTTACTAATTTTTCTTTTCATTAGAAGTTTTTATGTTGGTAACTCGTTTTCCACGCCAATTTTTTCCACGTTATTATTCCTCACCATTCATCAACGTTACTACACCATTCCCATGTATTCCCCGATTTCAGTGTTGCCAACTGGTCTACCTGCTAATTTAGCTGTTCAAAACAATAGCATCGTTGTATAAATAATGTATGTATAAATTGATTTCTCAGCATTCAAAATTTGCGGTTGGTTGAAGAGTAATGTTAAAGATAGTTAATATCAGAGTCATATTTTAATTCATTATATATCTTATATAAATAAAAAAAAATATTGTTTTTCTCTCTTTCTCTCCAGTAAACCTTCACATAAATCGGCAATCTCGGAATAATAAAAATAACAATCTAATGGATAGTAGAAATTCTGCCTAATAATAGTACTTGTATCATTTAACGTTCTATTTTTCGATCGGATCTTATTTATAACATCCGTTGGATAGTTACTTAAGCTATCTAGATATATCCAGATATACTTAATATCCAAGTAAAAATTTATATATGAGACATATATGGTACATATATGTGAGCTAATACATATATGGGACATTTATGTTTGTGGATTCCTATTTATAACTGCATATGTGGCACATATACGGCATATATATGACACATATGGCACATATATGGCTACATTTATGACACATATATGGCTGCATTTATGACACAAATATGGCTACATATATGGCACATATATAGCTACATTTATGACACAAATATGGCTACATATATGGCACATATATAGATACATTTATGACATATATGTGTCACATATATGTTCATTTTTTCATGGATAACCATTTCGCAACTACAACTATCATCACTAGGTTCCCAAAAGTTTCCAAAAATCTTTCACCTCAAGATGCAATCGTCATCCTTGGACCAAATATATATATCGTCACCGCATTCGAGAAATTCGGAGAGGAATCGTGACATTAGCGGAAGAATCGAAGCTCTGATAAAGGCATTTTCTTTCCAATGAACGATATCGTCTGACTTGCGGCTAAGCTTATCAGCTTGTCGCTTTTATTGGCGCGCGATCGCGTGCTTTACAACCGTTTTATAAACGTAATTAGCCGACAAGTTGTTCGACAAGCTTGTTGTCCGATCGGTCGCACTCGCCGGCTCGGTTTAGACCGTGAGTAGGCAGAGAACGAATTGCACGCGCGCGTTTCAATATATTAATAAGCCGACTCGTGCGTTCGAAGTAGGAAAGAGACGTTCGATTAGGGGAAACAGAAATGTGA
>JABFPK010000403.1:0-15934 GCA_022817445.1 Habroteleia sp. ZL-2020
GTGTATTTAATTTCAAATTATCCTATCCTTAGGGACGATATGTGCCCGACAGCGAACCGGTGGAGATCGGCGGTATGTTCTCTGATTAAAAACAATATTCTTTATAGTTTTCGCTTTTAGTTAAAATATTACGCGGCGACTTTTCCTTGTTCAAAAATGCTTAGGAAAAACTTTGATACTTTGTAAAACCCGTCTGATTTGACTCTAGGAGAATCCTAAGGGATAACCATCCCTCTTATATCAGGTCCTCCTATGAAAATTCTGCGTTTAGATGTTGAGAGAAGTGATAAATGTAGTAGCATTACACGAGTCAATAGAAAAGCTTCGTTTTCCTCTCTCGTTGTAACTGCTCAACTAACAATAAAGCTTCAGAGATTTCTCCCTACCAAGGGTTTTTTCCTCGACTATCTAGAGAGCCAAATAGGAAGTTTTATTTAACCTACCTATTCTTAGGGACGAAATGTGCCCGACCGTAGACCAGGCGGGGATCGGCGAAAATTTTATAATTATTAAACAAAACATTAAACAATTATAAAACAGCAATATGTTTCAAAGAAATTTTCAGAAATATGCTTCAGAATATCTTCCTGTTCTAGGCCCTCTTATCTCCCTTTTAGGAAGCCTCGTTATTGCAGCCCTCTTCCTTACAAACTTTAGATTAGTTTCACCAACATTTCCAACATTCCTAGAACCTTAACAAGCACTTCGCTAACTTTGATTTTACCGTATACACATTGTACATACACAGAGAATATACAGGAATATATTTTGTGACGTCGTGTCCTCTACTTAAGTTTAATAATATAAAATGCAATTAATAACTTTAAGTCGTTAATCTTTTCTATCTGTAGAAGATATATTTAAGAATACTCCTAAAAACGCTGTTGTAGAAGATTTTTTAATAATAGAAAACGATGTTACTTTTGATTAAATAAAAACAAATTTATATAATGTAGTATTTAGAAAATAAGTTATTTATGAGCGTTATTCCAAGTGCTTTATTGCGACAATTAGTAATAGTGTTTAAATATTTTTTGAGATGTGTTCCCGAGCTGTATGACATTTTCTAAGACAAGAGCTGTTTTCAAGATCTGTTTGAAGTAATTAGTAATCCGTGTCAGCATTCGTGAGACACGTTCGGGATAGACAAAGATGTTTCCCTTTTCCCGTTGACCTGATTGGTAAGATTGAAAATGCATTAGGGTAGGTTAAGATTCACGAAAAGAGAGATTGAACGTAGGTGCGAAAAGGTACACGGAAAAAAGAGGCAGTCCTAAACTAACGACGAACGACGAACGTTGTAACACTTTAATAAACTGACATATTATAGTAGTACGTGTAGTGTTTTCATTTCAATTATACTCTTTTCCCACAATAATAAAAAAAAACATACACAAACTTTTATTTAAAAATCATTTCCCTTAATTCAAGGTTTAGACTCCGTTATTTTATTTTTACCATATGCATATGTTATTCGACATAACAATTTATAGCAATTTGACAAGGTCTAAGGACCACTTCAAACTTCTATAGGTTATACTGACCCAGTATAAGCATTACGATATTGCTGGGAAATGCCAGTATTACAAGTTGAAGCAAAGTTTTCTTTCATTAACTATAAACAAATGAAAAATGTTTTAATAAAATAACGAAGAATTATAATGAATTTTCATAAGTATGATTTAAAAATAAAAATGTTTAAATATATATAATTATATTTAAATTTGCTATAAAAATAAAATAATTAATTTTAATCTATGGCCAATAATAATGAAAATGTAACCAAATATAATTTGTAGATAATTTAACTAATTTTAATTATCCTGTATGAAGTAAAATTATATTTATTTAAATAGATTCTAAACGAACATTGTTGATATAATTTTGTAATATTCAAGAATATTTTAATAAATCAATTAGTTTCTATAATTGAATTATTCACATTCATAATTGCAAAACACAGTTTCGTATTTAACGAATATACACTGATCGATTATATAAAGTCTTTTACATATATAATAAATATATTAAATAAAAATTCTGAATTGCGTTTCACTAATTAAAAAAAACAGATTTAATTATTTTTTGCATGCGAATCATTCATATTAAATAATTGCATGCATAAAAATATTCACATTTATGAGCTTTTTAATAAATTCATAAATTATGTGACACTTTGTGGCGACAAGAAGGCAAATATTGTACTATAATATAAAAAGTGGTCATAATCATATATTGTATATCATAATCTGCGACTGAATACATTTTTTAGATCTATTCTTAATTATATATAATATAAAAATACGAGACACAATGTATAATTAAGTACAAATCACAGCTCGTAAATGTTTTGTAATAAGCATGCATTCTAAGTCGATGATATTAGTCCTATTCCCAACTTTATATATTCTAAAGCTATGATGGCCTATGTTAAATGCAAATAGAATGCATTACATATAATAATGTTAAACATTTAATCTAAAAAATATTTATGGTGTCATATAATGATTATATAGAATAAAGCAATTGCAAAATTTTACATCACTAAATTATTATATAACAATATAAACTGTTAGTAATAAACAATAAACATTTTCTACCGTGATTTTCATCTATTTTATACTATACATCTATTAAATGCAAATTTACATGAAAACACAAAGAAATTTTGCTTTTTAAAAAATAAATAAATTCCGATAAGTAGAATTTTCAAGTATACACAACCTGTTTGCATTACAAAAAAATGCATACCAATTGTTAAAAAATAATTTATATATACACACATGTAGAATTTTGTATTTACAATTTCAAAAATGGTACAAAAAAATTGTTTAAAAATGTTTTTTAATAATAATAAAAAAAATGTGTTTGTTTATTGCATTAATTCAAAGTCTATTCGTATTCTACTTTATCTTATTTAAACTTATTAAATCTTATTTTTTCAATGTGCATTGAAAATAAAGTTAACTTAATTTATATTTGAGCAAAATTATAAATGTTTCACTTACAAATTAGACGGTGAAAACGTTATAAAAATTAAAAAAATATATTCATTTTTATCTTTAGACTTCATATATTTGCTGGCATTATTAATTTCCCAATATTACTATTATGAAGTTTTAAAGATTTATCTGTAGTGTTTACTGACAAAATATTCGGTATCATTTTAAGTTCATTTGAATTTGTTGACACTAAACTCTGTGTCAGTTTATCAATATTGGCACTACTGGTCAATGACTTTTTTAATACCGGTGCCGTTACATCTATGTTTCGCGGGTCTGCGGGTACGATAAGATTATCTTTCATTACGAAAGCTACATCCTCGATCACATCATTTGGCTTTTCTTTTTGTTGTAGCGGTGTTTCCAAAGGAGATGCTATGTTTGCCTTGCTTGCAGTACTACTTACCTGCAACTGATTCGAAGGCGATGGTTGAGGCAGCTGCTCTTGCTCTTCTTGCTGATTTACAGATACTGATTCAGATTTTTTATCAATAACCATTTTCTCACTTCTAGATGTTGCTGCAGGACTCGCCACGCCTTCTCGAGAATGTTTCTAAAATTAATGTTTTATTTGTAATACAAAAATAAATAATATATAATGGTTATATATAAATTAAACCAGTGCAAAATTTATATTATTAAAATATATTATTCGTAAAATTAATCTTTGAATACCTTTGTCTGATCCAATTCTCGTTTTAGTTGAATAATTTCCTTTCTCAAATGTTCCATATTACTACCAGTATCTCCACTAGTTTTAATAAAGTTGCTCAATTTATTTTCTAATGCTGTTTTTTCGCTTTCCAATTCCATATATTTGGTTTTTAAATGTTCCATTGAATTTTTTTTATCTTCTTCAGCAGCTTTGATTTGATCTTTAAACTGCTGAATTTGAGCAATATATTTTTTAGATTCTTCAGACATTTTTATTTTGAAATTTTTTAATTCTTCTTCTAAGTCTTGGTTTTCCGTTTGCAATAATTTATATGTTTGTTGTAAAGCATTAAATCTTTGCATTGCTTCTATGGTGTCTTTATCTCGAAGTGATTTTTCTCGCGATGCGCGTTGTTGTAATTCTTGTTTAACAGCTGCATTAGAGCTTTTCTCATCAGCTAAGAATTTCTCCAAGCGAATTTTATAATCATAAATAACTGAAAAATGAAACATAAATATTTATTTCAATTTTACAGATAAATATCCAATATTCATTTTTAAATATTAATAACGAAATGTAATCATTTTTGCTGTTTGAATTATCTTTTCAACTATTGACAATAGATAAATAGATGAATATACTGAAAACAGTATATATATACATATGAATTGATTCTATCATTAAAAGAACTATACCTTGAAGTTGGCTAGCTAAGGCTTCTTGTTGGTTTGTACACAATTCATTTTTTTTTCGAAGCCAGCTTATTTCAAGACTGACCGCTCGATATAACAACATTATAAAAATGAGGACCAGTACACACCCAGCATAAATAGCTAGTCGGCCCCCTCGCCCCCTTCCTAACCAAGAGCCGTTCATCTCTAAAATAAAAAAATTACAACATTTGTATATATATATAGGATTCAAATGTAAAATACATTTTATATTGCAGACGAGAATTATGTTTTCCTAATTTTATTTTATAATTTTATTTGTAAATAGAAATAAACTGTATAAACTATATAAAATTAATGACTTTATATTGGATTTTTCAATATTTACATAAGTAATTGTAAGAACTGTTTATTTTTATTAAATTTAAGAATATCATCTCTTCTAAGCTAATATTGGCACTTTTTTGTTTGTCAAATAGATTTCTCTAACTTGAGATATCAAGTCAGCGAAATCGGTGAAAAAACATATAATCAGAACTTTGGTGGGAAACAATTAATTGAAATCCTTAGTAAATAATTAAGTTAATGTTGCTTTGATATCTGTACTGAAAATTATCCATTTTACTAGTGATTCCGCTAACTTGAATTTAAAATAGCGGAATAGTCATATCTTTATTTTTGGTTATATGAAAAAATATGTTTTACGGTAAAAAGGAGTAAAAAATAGTGCAAAATTTAGATATAAATTTTTTCGAATTGCACTGACCTTCACTCGTTAACTTAGAAGAGGTAAGAATATCATTAAGAGAGAGATCTATAATTTTGTTTCAATAAATTAAGATGTTCTATATTTTGAGTATTATTATAATTTATATAATTCTTTTAAAAACACATCAACGTTTATGTCTCTAAATATTTTTTATTAGTTAGCTTTAAAACATATTTCTTTTTTAACTTAATATATTATAGAAGAAAATAGATTAATTAAATAAGTATTGCAGAATGCTATATATGCCTATCAAATATGAGACGCACAAGTATATATTGATTAATCAACCATGTCATTTCATTGAATTAGTATATTTGTTGAAAACAATTGATCTATGAAATTTGTATTCGTAAATATAAAATAAAATAAAACATTCTTCACTATTATATAATAGTGATTTATTAAATTTTAAAAAAGGGATAACAATAATACATGATTCCATTAGACTTATATCAGTAGAACATATTCATCAACGCAAGTATATTATTATATATATATATATATTAGATTTGCTGAGTAAGTACAGTAATACAATGACAATATATATAGTGTTTAGGTCTATAGATATCAAATTTTAATAAGTAGATCATATTGATTAATAATAATTTGACCTTATGATATTGCAATTTACAAGGAAATATTTTCTGTTGTGAGAGTTCATTTTATAAAAAATGCTAATTAAAAATAAATAAAAAAAGAAATTAAGTATATATTTCTTTTGTTTTCATAATACTTTTATTTCAAGATTCATTGCATTTTTTTGGATTTAAACTTTTTTTTACATGTATCTGTAATGTGTAGAAGAGAGAGGATTCAATTTGTTGAACTTTTGATAGTTGAAGATGTTATTAACAAAAAGATTTCTTTCCTGCTTAGAAGATTTGTATTCAATTTTATAGGTTTTACATGAAAACTATGCTATACTTGGCAATACATTTTGAATTCATTAAATTGAAAATATATTTTACAAAAAGAAAATAATATAATATAATGCATTTAGAAAAATACATATATGATGCAGGAAATATAATTTATTGTAATTTAATAAAAAAGTGTATTTCAATAACGAAAAAAAGAAATAGAATAAAATTAATATTTTAAGTATGCTTTTTATATATTTTGGAAATAGATGTTTGCTCATTTTTAAAAGATCTGGCTTGTTTTTTAAACTAAATAATTAACACAGTTAATAATTAACAGTGTAGTAATAATAATTATATACAATTATTTTACTTCTTTTATCATAGTTAAAATACTTCAAATGTTAGTTATTACAAATTGTTTTTTCAATGACAAATACTTATCTTCTATATAAAGAAAAACCATTCTTTATATAGAAAAACAATTAGAAATACTAAGCATTGATAAAAACTTGATGAAAATAATATTTTAAATACAAGATTGCATGTTTTTTGAATTTTTTTTATTAACAATAATTGAATCTTCAGAGATGAATATAAAAATAAACATTATTATAAATATATAAAGTACATGAAACAGTAAAAGAAATTAATAGGATCAAACTTGAACTAATTTTTTAAAAATATGTTTGAATTTTAAAATAAATATGTTAATTTGCTATTATTTTTCATTTTTACTATGTTTATAACATTGACCTAATTTTTAACTTTAGAAAATTATATATAATTGCAATAGTAATAAATTAAAATAACTTGCCGTAAATATAAAAGTAAACTAAGTTTAGTATTTTTATATTATTATTCCATTTTTTTATTATGTAAGATTTCTTTGTATACAATTTTAATTGTCAAATACAACAAATTAATATTATATATTTTACTGGTTAAAAAGAAACTTTTATAAGATAAGGACTTGTTATTTTTTATATTTATAACATAATGAAAGAGAAAGAGAAAGTGAGAGAGAAAGGAGTACATATTTCATATACAAAAACAATTTACAAGTCTCATTATATTCCTATTAAATAAAACAGACAACAAATTTACAGAATTAACATTATCAAATTAAAAATATTCTAAATATTGCATATAATTATTCGTTAAATAAATACCTTGGACTGTTTTCTCAGCTTTTCATGCTTAAAAATTGTAATGGTTATGGCAACCTATCGTCACCTATCGTACAAAACAAGTGAAAACAAGATCTGAATCTGACGCTTTTCTTCTGTGGAGCCGTAAGCTCGTTGAGCTCAAGTTATTTAACGTTACTTCATTTGATGAAACAGTGTTGGTATCACTGTATACTCGTTACGGTATTGTTAGATTCTGAGAGAATTTTATTCCAGAAATACGCGAATCAACTAAATTAAATTTAATTTTTTTCTTTCCGAATCTAAATTATAAAAAATAGTTTGCATACTTAGTGCTCTTAATTTACGGCTCAAAGGTAATGCGATAAAATTATTATTGCAACTATTATTGTAGTGGATACGCAGTATGGGACAATACAAAGACGTAAACAGTGTACAGTAGATTTCCAAAAACACTAAACTTTGTTCGTGCGCAAGCACAAACGAAGATTCGATAATGAAGCTAGTTATTAAATTAAAATGCATTTGTTTTCATCAATATATATATATATACATATAAGCATTTTACATTTATAAGTAAATATATTAATATTTATTAATATAGTAATAAAATAGAACGATAAATTCTGATATGCAAAGTCTAATGCCACGGAGTTAGGGTGCTTTTAATTATTTTTTTTACAATACAAAATTAATGTTTCTAATCTATTTTAACCTATTCTTCATAAATGGGAGAAACATGCGCATTATATGCTTATAATTATATAGAGAGATTATAAAATTGATTGATACTTCATCTTGAGGTGAAGGCTCATGTCTGCTGCAACGGAGTTAGATGGTATATTAAATAAATACATAATTTTAAGGTGAATGTTCAAGTCTGATGCAACGGGGTTAGGGTGTTTTTAAATATTATTTTTTTGTTATTGTATTTATTTTTAAGTAAATATTCAGACGATTCTTAAATAATGGGAGTAATGGGGAAGTAATGGGAATTAAATAAAAAAATGGTTTTAATAATCTAATTTTTCTTAATTTACGGAAATCGTTTTTTTCCACCTCAAAAACTATTTCCGTACTTACAGCAATCATTCATTACAAAAAATGTATCTTTTGCAAAAAAAAAATATTTTCCCCGAGTGTAAGAATCGTCTGATTATTTCAAACTAAATTTGAGAATGCCTTAAGGTGATGTCGAACGCGAAATTATCGACATTACAGATTTTCAAAATTGTGACGCAACTAAGAAACAATAATTCATTCAAGGATTTGAGCGCCATTTTCTCAATGTTTTTACATGTTCCGAAGTAAAAATATTATAATTTTGATACGAAACAAAATAAATTTTGATACATAAATAATCTCCCATACTCACAGAATGGCGCTCAAGTCCAAATGCAAATAAATATTTAAGAATATTATTTTTATTTCAAAAGACCCTAACTCCGTGATTATAGAACTCCGTCATCACCTTAATACTTATTATTATATTCACGCGACTTTATCAATTTGGGAAATTGTTATTCATAACAACTGGATTGACTTATTTCAATAATTTTTGTGATTTTTTGTCCGGCGTTATTGATGTGACAAAAAAAACGCGGGACAAAAAATCATTAAAACTATTGAAGAACTATTAAAACCGTACAACGCATATATTTCTCCCATTTATAAAAAGTAGAATAAAACTGATTAGAGACATTAGTTCAATATTGCGAAAGAAATAATTAAAAACACCCTAACTCCGTGACATTAGAACTGACATTTCACCTTAATGATGTAATTTCTCTTAATTTTTGGAACCCATTTAACATTGTTAAGTTTTTATAAGAAATCTATTCAAAATATAATTTAAATATAATAAAAGCACAGGCTTTTATTATACAAATCTCCTAAAATAGAGTATGATTTTTAAATCTCATATAACAACAAAAATTTAAAAAAATATACACAGCGAATACATAATACACAGGTAATACAGCGATATACCGCTTATGGTAAAGAAGATTGCAGAAGAAAAGCTTATTAATTATAAAACCAAAGAGTTCTTTGATAAAACGTTATGAAACATCTAAAATTATCTAATAACTAAAACGTGAAACGGTTTTACTGAAATCGTTAATATAAAAAGTCAAATTATCTGAGTTCTTTGTCGTAAGAACTGTAAAAATAACGATTGTATAACATTGTATATTTGTTGTTTCATTGTGTATGGATATATGGTGCTGAAATACCGTGTGTGATAATTTATAACGAAAGAACCGAATAATTTACATATAAACAATATTTTGAAGATATAAAAAATATGTAATTATTTGTATTCTGTAAATCTATTTTGAATAGTGAAGAAAGAGATATAAAATGAAAAAAGTGACGAATAATCAAAGAACTTAAAATATCGTATACGTTCATTGGCGATTTTGGTATTTGAAATAGGTTATGTTTTTGTTTACAAATTCATTTATTCTACATTAAAGACAAAAGTAAGTATACCAAATATATATATATATATATATACTATTTTATTTAAACCAAGTTTCATTAGCTTCTTCGACTAAGAAGCTGTGTTTATATTTTAATAAATCTTATATTTAAAGCTTTTTATAACTTGTTTATGAAGTAATTATAATGAATTAATTTAAAATTTTACAGATATTTAATCCTGTTGTTACATGATTTAAAAATACATAAAATTATTAATGTATAACTTATTCTTAATTTTTGAAACATAAATAATTATGTTTAATCTTAAGAAAATATTAAAATTAATAGACAAATTTAGTAATAAATCAACAAATAATATATATTAAAATTGTTGTTTTAATTTAAATATAATAGTTCAGATTGTTTAGAAATAGTAACAAAAATATAATAATAACTTTTATAAATGTAACAATTTCATTAACTTTGATTTCAATTCTTATAAGTAAAGTATTTATGTTATATATATTTTCATTTTAGAAAGTGTCTATTCATACCCTAAAACGGGAAGCGGGAAACGGGATACAGGAAAAACCTGAGCACAACGTTGCCACTGTCATGATATACCAAAATATGGGAAAAACGAGAATTTGAAATACATGTTTTGTATTTCAACTCAATATTAATATATATACTATATAATCATAGAGCGAGGAACCATATATATATTGAGAATAATTATTTAATTAATTATTCTCTTATCTAATTAAAATACTATATAATACTCAATAATAATAATACATGCTTGAATTTTATTTATATTTTAAATATATTAAGTAATTAAAAGAAATGCATTTTTTAAATGTTTTGACATATTTTAACATAAAACTATTTCTATATTTTAATTATTTGTTTGTTATTTTTTTAAAAACATAAACCTATTTTTACGCGCTTAAATTATTTATTTGTTAGTTTTTAAAAATATAAACTTATTTATGCCTTTTAATTATTTGTATGTTAGTTGTTTGAAAATATAAACATATCCTAACATTAATATATTTCATATGAATATTTTCATGTTTTCCCGTTTTTCCTGTATTTATTTCAGTATGACTTGACAGTGGCAACGCTGTACTCCTGGATTTCCCATTTTTCCTGTATCCCGTTTCTCGTTTTCCGTTTTAGGATGCAAATAGACACGCCCTTCATTTTATTAATAAGTTAAATAGTTATTTACATTGTATCAAGTAATAAAAAGTAATAAAATATAGGTTTGTAAAGCAGAACAAGATGAGTCCCAAATCAAAAAAAATGCGGCAAGGCAATCAACAGAAAGTGCAATCCACTTCTTCAATAACTCCTGTAAAAATTGATACAACGGCAGCAATGAGAATTGCAAAAGGAAACGCAACGTTCTATGAGAAATCTCTAATGACAAGAAATGACATATGGCATAAAATAGAAGTTTATAGGGGTGGTTCATTGGATAAAGAACTTGTCTTAAAAAGCATCTTACAAGCCGTGCAACCAATTGATCTCATTCCAGTGAGATATACTATGAACGGTGATGATTCTTATTTTTTAATTCGTAATTGTGACAATGCTCTTCAACAACTTTGTCGTCTTAATTTGATCATAAAAACCATTACTGGTGAACTGTTACTTTTAACTATAACATTAGGATATGCTTCGATTCATGATTTAAAAATGAATATTAGACCTTTATTATTGGCTTTGCTAACAAAAAGATATCAACATGGTAAAAAAACGTTGAATCTCAATAGTTTTCATCGTGATCCAAATATAACAAATATAGTATATTGTCCACTTTCATTATCTAGAACTTTAAAGAGTGTTTTAAACATTGCAATTAAAGATCTGTCAAGTTTTGAAAAGCTATGTTTGAGCTATAATGAACTTAACACATTATCTGGGATGGATGGAATGAAACTCAATATTACTAGCTTGAATTTAAGAAATAATCTATTATTAAATATAGATTGTTTAACTCCATTAAAAGAAATGAAGATTACTGAACTGTGGCTGGATGGAAACCCATTATGTGAAAACTATTCCTCTTCCACTCGTTACATTGATTCTGTACGAAAGTATTGTCCCTATTTAAAAAGATTAGATGGAGTTTATATTGGATCTCCAGGACTTCCAATTAGTTTCAACAATTTTGTACCAAACGAGCACAGAGAAGAACTTATCACGCAGTTTATTAAACACTTTTTTACTTTATATGATGAAAAAGATAGGAACATTTTACATGGACTTTATCATTCAAAAGCTTTTTATTCTATGAGTTTAGACACTACATTCGCTGCGAGATTAAAAAAGTCATGGGTCAATAAGAACAATAAACAAAACTTAATATCTGTTATTTTAGAAAATACAGTCTCTGATAATGACAAACAAATTCCTCCTGTTTTTAATTATGAAAATAGAAATTTGTTGAATGGAAGACAATCGGATAATATGAAACTCTACCATGGAGCAGAAAATATATTGCGAGCATTGAAAAGGTTACCGGAAACCCAACATTTTCCAGACACATTTAATTATAGTTTATTATTTGATTCGGGAAGGTGCATTTCTTTTACTGTGGATGGTATATTCAGAGATAGGTCAAATGAAAAATTTCTTTTCAACAGAACATTTATATTAATTACTTTGGAAGATGAAGAGTACAAAATCATTAATGATCAATGTTTAATATTTTGTACGTCAATTAAAGATTTGAAATTAGATGATGAACTTTGTGGTAAAATATATAAACCTGATATTCAACTGAGATGCTTCAGTCCAAATGAAAAGATGAAACTTATAAAATATTTGAAAAGAATAACAAAAATGAAGGAAAATTTTTGTCAAAAATTTTTAGAAGAAGCTGATTGGGATTTGCGGAAAGCTATACTTGATTTTACATTTCAGTATAAATCTATGTGTATCCCAGTAGAAGTCTTTTTATAGTAATACTTTCTTTAGTTTTAAAAAAACTTTTATAAAAATGTTTTCAATATTAAGCAGAATAAATTTATTTTCACTCGATGCTTAATTTCACTCAGGAAATGGTGTTATTTATTTTATATATATAGTTTAATAATGGCAAATCTGTACTATATCGTGAGTTTTCAGAGAAAATAGCCACCAGCATAGCCTAAATCAAGTGAAAAGTTAAATTAGAAGAAATATATAATCTGATATTATAGAGTAAGGGTAATTTAGTTAATTTAGTTAATGTTATTATTTAAATTTAATTATATATAATAAGAGAAGAAAAACATAATAATAAAATAATGAAAATAACAAACGTTAATAAATTGTTTGTGCAAACTGTGTTAAGATATAAATTATTTTTAACTTCATTTTTAAACTGAACTGGTGGTTACTTTTCACGGAAACTCAAGGCATATGATTCCTTTTTATGTCATGTTTAAGTATATTTTTAAGTACATTTTACGGTACATATAAATTATAAAACTTTATGTGTATATTTGCCAGTGGATACCCTAGTCAAATAAATCTATTATGATAGATTTTATGTTGAAAATTTAGAATAATTTTCTTTTTGCCACGATTACTTTCAGAATTGCATTCAAATATGCTTCAAAGAATATAATATTCAATATAATTTGTGTCCATTACATATTGCAAATTAAATAATTAACAAACAACATATATATCATAGCTGTATTATTCCACCTATGCTTGATTTTCAAATATATTTTAAGATTAGGGATTATGATATTAACTTTTTCATCAAGAAAATTGATATAATTTTCAGTGTTAATTATTTTCTATCGAAAAATATTATTATTTTTTTTTGAAAAACTAGTATAGAGATGTTGTAATTCAACTTATCATTCAATATTGATTTTGTAAAAATAGCGTTTAAAATTGAAATATGAAATTCGAAATAAACCTTAAAAATAACACTGAACTTTATAACGTTTATTAAAAATTTATATTCCCTTTGAAGTGTAATGTTGAGCACACTGGACTCGAACATATCGTGTTGAAATCTTCGTTATTGAACAATTTTTTTATAATTTTTTTATATACTAAAAATGTATTTTATAGTACTCCAAAATATTATTATTACACATAAGTTCTATTTTTAATTCCTACATAGAAACCAAGTAAAAAATTGCCTACTTTGGAACTGATTTAATAAATGTCATTTTATACTCCAAGTGATACCACAATAGTATCATAATAACCACGCATATGTATTACATCGGCTTCGAAATGATGACAAAATAACTTTGCAGCACTTTATCGCAATAATTTTATAAGGATGCCGCAATAGTAGACATTACAAGCATCTGCATATATATGCTATTTACAAGACTTATAAATGGAATAAAGCCAATCAATTTTTTATGAATTCCAAAACAATTCACAATATAAAATTTGTTTTCATCCTTTCGTGACCAGGGGAAGGACAGATTTTATATAAATATTTTTTTTGGCAAAGATTCTTTTTAAAAAATGGTTGCCTATCTAAAATGCCACTGTATATCATTTATATTCATGTTACCAAGATGTCCTTCATCTCCACATTCGTATCTGATTCTCCAGAATTGGCTACTGGCAATTCTTTTCCTGTTTATATTTTTCTTCTCTTTTCCTTCTCAGAAGCTGCAAAGATTTTTACGATAAGGGTGGATTCAAACGTTTACCACGTCATCAAGTTATAAATCTAACAATTTGTCTATCTTACCAGTTGTGTTTTCTTCTCAGCCAATTTAAATTTTGCATTGTTTAGAACCCTTCTCTTAAATTAGACTACATTTATTCGCATCTCAATGTTTTTTAATTACAAAACTAAAAAATAGTAAAAAAAATTGTAGGTTTTCTATTCCATTAGAACAAGATGCTCTCACATATATAGAAAGTCTTAGTTATTTACCATTTAAATTATTATCTCTATGTTTAGGATACACACAAAATTTAAATTAAAATTAATTTAAATATTTAAAAAATATGAAGTATTTGGTCTTCATCAGACATAAGTTTCTTTTTTTGAATATAAGTTTTCCATGCATTAAAAATATAAATATGGGACATATATGGCAACATATATGTCACATATATGTCTGTGGATTTCTATTTATGGTTACATATATGTTTTTGAGTTATTAAAATTTTATTTTTCTAATTTATTATGAGATATACCTAATTTACTTTCAAAGAATAATAAATTAAATAGGATAATCGACTTTATACTGAAAACATTATTTCCTTTGATGCTTGTAATTTAATAATCAAATCTTTATATATATCGATTTTCAGTCTTTGAAATATTTACAATTTTAACCATCTTGTGTCCATATCTGTAATTTAGGTACAGTGTACGAGTAACAAATCTGAATCGTAAAAAGACAAACTTTAAAGATACAATGGTGAAACACGATAAGTCTGGTTTATATTATACCATATGCTTGTATTGCAGACTCAAATGTTGGAATTGAGTTAACGTTCATTTGAGTTGATAACAAATACACATATATATTTCAACTCTTTATTAACGTTGAGTTAACATTAGTACACCATTGATACAAAGATGAAACAATGAATTTACGTTGAAAACTCTATATAATCTTCCATTCGTTAATTCAATTTATAAAATTTAGTGAACTCCACTCAAAATGTCGATTTTAAAATATTCTGAATAATGTTTTTATGTTTTATAGATTGTGAAGTTTCAGATTTTCGAGCTTTATTCGTACGGTTAATGACGAGTGAATATATTGCTAACTGCAATACAGAAATCATTTTTTAAATTTTGAAGGACAGCTTATATATTGTTTATAAGTGTGACGCTTAGAAGCGGCGAAGTGATTGGCACGACGCACATTTCAGTCTTGGCAGGCTAAAAATCATTGGTCGGGTAATAAGATACGCGAGTCTCATCTAAGTTAGACACGATAAATCTAGAGAGGAATTAATTGCCGTCGGTCCTGTCCAGACTGAACAGGTCTCATCCTCATCCCCTGTACTACCACAGTCGTACTATATCTCGCTGCATACTACGAGCTCACATTCTGTCCCTTCCCGTAATAGTTAGCCGGTTCTCGACTTTCTTTCTCTTTAGAATAATATTATTGATTCGCCCATCTCTTTCCTTACTCTTTTTCTTTCTAACTATAGTTGACATCCTACAAATAAAATCAACTTTTGAAATACTTGTAACTACACGAGGCTCGCAAAACCTGAAGCAAAGAACCGCGAAATCAAGCAACGAGGACTAAGTCAACGTAAAACAAACGAGGAAAGAGATTCAACGAGACACTAAAAATGTAAAATATATAATAGCTTGAGCAAAATGATTGACTGTGGTGAACTTGGCTAAGTCTTTTCACGCGTACAACATCGTCTGAATGTAAATCCCGTAAG
>JABFPK010000404.1:0-15934 GCA_022817445.1 Habroteleia sp. ZL-2020
TGCGAAACATTTGTAATTATTAATATAAATATTTTAATACGCATTTGATGTAATTATTAATATATAATAAATATTAAACAAGTTTAAATTAGTGTACAATAAATATTATTTTTATTTACACGCGACAGAGGAAAATCTAATTTTCATGAGGAAAAATAAAGAAATTTATTTGAAAAAAATTAATCAGGTATATGAAATTTTATAATAAATTGTATGTAATTTACAATAATGTGTAATTTATTTTCAGTTCATGTTATTCCTACGATTATAAGTTGCATAATTTGGAATTGTTTTTACTGCAGGTTGTAAAATACCAAGAAGTGGAAGTAGTATTAAGTTATTAAATACCTTAAGTCTTTTTATATTAATTGTTTATAACTTTAGGTATGCTCAGTTGTTGTGAATCGTGACTGTTCTAAATTATTGTTTATTGAAATTTTAATTTGTCAGTACGTTCAATATCAATCTAGTAAGGACAAAATTTATAGCAACTGGATGCTTAATTATATTACGCAAAATTGTAAACTTAAAGTAAAAGGGATAAAAACAGGGATATTTTTAATAAAAATGATGTTTTTATAATATTGAAATAATACTTTTTATTCTTTATATAAGTATTTGATAATAAGAGTTAATGTTGGAATATCACTCAAACGTTTTAAAATTGAAATAAATCTTTCTTTCATTAATTATATTGTATGTCTTTTTTAAAATATAAATTTCTTTTGTATTTTTGTATAATTTGCAATATTTTCAAATAATAAAAAATAAATAAAAAGTAAGTAAGTATAACAGATCAAATAACTTAATACAATAAAGCTAAATAAAAGATTTATTATTATAGTAATGAAGAATTGAAAATTAATTTTAATTACTAAAATATTTGTTATTAGAAAAGCATAATAGGATTTTATATAAATACTGCAAAATTTAAATACAGAACTTTCATTTTATTCTGTCGTACCCTCTTCTATCATTACATTACATAAAACGATTAAACACTATCCTAGCGCTTGAAAGAATTATTATAATATTGCAATATTTGACGAGCCGTAGATGTTATCGAACGACGTCCATTATATAGAAAATATGTCTTGTTTATATGTACAATATGCGAATCCTTAATATTTCCAGTTGAAAAATGATTTTTTCTTCATTATTATTTCGATTTTTATATGTATCTCCAAACAAACATTTGTTACTATGCTGTACAGTCATATTCAATGAGTATTTATTATCCCCCCTCCCATCTTTTCACAGATAAGACCGATGGGGCACAGATACTTTATAGCCGCAAAAACCAATACTCTTTCTTTATTCTTACAATGTGAGCTACTTAGATCCTTTTTTTAACTTCGTGCATTGCCGTTTTTCACGATTTATTATTTTTCCCTTATTATTTGTTTTTAATTCTCGGATACTTGTGTCTTTGTGCATCGTTTTCAAATAAACACACATATTACAGCCCTAAGGATATATTAGGATTTCATTCTAATATGCATTTTTAACAATACATTATTTATTACATGGTTGTTTATTATAATGTATTATATTTCAATATAGTACATATATTTTCTAGAAAATAATGAAATAGGAAAAATGAAAAAAACAAACAAACAGAATCATATACTCCATTCGCGGTACACTTTTATTTACAAAGCAGCTTATTGGAGAACTTTCAGACTGTAATACGCTCAAGTGTGTGCCCATAATTATCGGCTTTTTTCACATGATTATTTCTTCGTCATTTGAACTCGTCTCACATTTGTGCTAAACGACAGTTGCATAGCTCAATCATTTTACTACGTATACAATACTCTCGGCAGCGTACAGCTTGCAATTTTATTTTATTCTGCAGAGCTTTTTTCTTTAACTTATTTCATTTTAATTAGTTGCACGACGAAAAACCATCGCGTTGTCTTATTGATGTCGTCAACGTTAATTTCTTGATAGATACTCGCATGGTAATTCAAATATAAAATAAAACAGAACAGAGAAAACGGATTTTCGTCGCGCAATTTTTCGCTACGTGACAACGTTCAGAGCTTTGAATACTGTTAAAGTGTTGAGTGTTAAAACAGTAGCCTTAACAATCATAAGTTACAAAAATTTTTAAGTTAACTCTTAACGGTCTTTAAGAAGCTTAAGTACCTGAAGCTAACTTTGGAGAACTCTCATTTGGGCTTGATTCATTATAAATTCTGTCTTGCGTTGTTTTCTCGTCTTGCATTAATTTATTTTTGGTTGTGTTTGCAACGTCCCGATATAATTTCTACGCCATGTTCATTTCCTTGCCTTACTTTTTTATATAAATGCGTTAGGTACGACTAAGAAATGGCAAAAGGCCATACTATCATCAATAATTGAATAAATTCATACCTTTGATCCCGCATTCTGTTTAGGACAGCAATTAAAAATCTCATTTTTATTATAGTTTGAAAAATACGCATCTATTTGGTGCAATGTTCGTTCAAAAAGAGTACACATAGACAAGTTTTTAATACACATACATACATACATACTCACGCACACAGACACATACAGACATATATTTATGTATATGTATATATACAATTTACAGGAAGATAGATGATATTTATATTATATATATAAACCATATTTAATATATATATTATATATTAATATAATATTATATATTTAAACCAGACTCTTTTTATTTCGAAATCGTACCTTGTATTACATTTACTTGCGTCAGCCTGAACTCAAACGCTAAAAAACTGAAATGAACATTAATTAAACTAATAGACCAAAAACTCAGTATGGAACCAAATGAATATTTAATAGTCTTACTAAAATGTTGCCAAACATAAAGCAATTGAACGCTGTATACCATGTTAATCAAGTTAAAACGAACTAACGATTTAATAAAAAATATTCTATTCGGCTCACGTTTAAAAAAATGAACGCTGCGAATGATCAACGACAAAACTGCGGGTAAATGCACAGTGTGATCAAGTGAATCAGTAAACGGGGATCATGTAAAAATGTACAGTTTATTTGACTATTTATAACATATGTAATGAGATCATACTTGTTCTCTTTATTCATTTATTTTCCTTTTTCAATCGATTTCCACGGTGGTATCTCTATTGGGTTTGGCTGTTGGGATCTCAAAAGCAATTGTCAAATAATCGTTGCAATGAAAGTAATAAAGCGGCTGGCAAATGGCAGAAGAAGATAACAGAAGGTTTGAGACAAAAAACACAATTGGTCACAGGCGCTCACGCACTTTTCGAATGAAGAAACAAAGCCATTCTTTTGTACTAAAGTGCAGCGATGTAAATACAATTTCGAAATTTCCTATGCAGTCTATTTTATAATTTACAAGTACAAGTTTGTTTACAAACGGGCAATTTTCGTTCGATTCGGTTAAGTAAGAAAAGGGATTAATTTTTCGATTGTTTTATCGATATAGTTTTTCTTATATTTTTGTTTTTATTCAATACGAAATCGGTCTAATCGAATCGTAACGAAAATTGCTCCGCGCGACGGCGGCGCGATCTACGCGTTCATTTCTTTGGAGAGCAGTATACTACGGAAAGTCTTACAAAATTACAAAAATAAGTCTGCGAAATAAAATACTTATTACAAAAAGAGGACTACGCGACAATGTGACGGGGCGTGAAATGAACGCGACCGCGCGGTGTCACAGTTATAGTCACGTTGGATATTGCAGGTAGTTTTACATTTGTTTATAATATTTGTTTAATGAGGATTTTTGTTAACGGATGCTTGTTACTTGTCGTTTCTCCCGTGTTCTCATATAATCTATGTTCCGTCTCGAGCTTCGTCCTCTTGACTAGATTGCATTTCTAATTATCTTAAAAGTTTAATCTAAATCTGGCGTTCATAATAATTCGTACTATCGCTACAATCATAATAACACCTAAAAGTAAAAGGATACTATAGTTTTACCAATAAATCTAATAAACTGTTCGACTGGTCAGAACGAACATCCATTATACATTTCTTTACTCTTTCTCTTGTTATTTTTAGGTTTTTATATATATTTTACTTTTGTATATTATGTGTGTGTGCGCTCGGAAAGTATATGATCTTGTCAAAGCAATTTTTTGTCTTAGTTCAAAAGATATCAAAACTCGATGCGCTTCTATGTCATCAATTTTTAAAGCTTACAACATTTTGTATATATATTATACAATTTGTTCAAAATAAACTACCGGATACACTTTTGATATAGACTTCGCACGTTCATCCAAACTTTGAAATGTATGACCGGATGGCAAAAAGAAACTTTTATTTTAAAATTTCTTAAGCAATTAATCATCAAACATTACATTCGAATCGAATTTAAATTAGTCTGGTGATGACTTTGCTAATGCGAAATGTTAAAGGACTATGAAAATACAGTTTAATAAGCACATATCGCGTTCATCTACCTTGAATCACCAGTTTGTATAAACGGAGTGTATAAAATATATATAAAAATTATATTAATTTTTTTCTACATTATTTAGAACTACCCCCATTATTTCACGATATAACCATCTAAATCTAATTATCGTGTCATTTAAAAAAAAACGATTTGTATTTATGTTTAAGAATTTATTCTTACTTATATATTACGACGAAATTCTACGTCAAAAACAGCGTATGTCTAACAAACATTTAATTTTTGCGTCAAAATCGAGATTATTTAAACGCTTGCTTCAAAGCAAGGAAAATTCCTAACAATGTTAACATGAAAACAATCTTAATTAGTCTATATCCAATATTAATGAAATATGATCAATATTACACAATTTAAATTTAAATATTGCTAAATAAAATCGAATCAACACACGACATAATATTGCAACGAAATAACTAAAAGTTTCTTTTTCCATACAGTATTATATCTTGCATATATATTATTAATTTTGAAATACAGATTAAAAATAAACTCAAAACATTAATGGTTAAATAATAGGTCAAAGAAATTCACCTTAAAATTAACAATTATTCTTATATATTCATCTCGTCTCAGACAATAAATAATCGACTCTAGCATGTACTATTATATTTTACAATAACTAGTTAACAAATTGCTAATTGCGTTTCGCATTATTAATCATCATGATGTTGACGCATCGAAAAATCTACCACCACGTTACTAACGAAATTAATGCGAATCAAATGTTAGTTCCGTAAAAAAAAAACTTGGAAAGTTCATCCTGGAGAATGTCACAAGAGTAGAACAAGTTCAATTTCTCCGGTATATTTATGTACATATAATCTATTTATCTGTCCCTTATCGAAAAAACAATCGAATTAAAACATAAAACGTGCCACCGACCGAAAACCAGAAAAGCCCGAGGAATTTACAGATAAAGATATACAATCCGACGGAAGCCTACAAATCGCTAGGACTACCTCTTCTTACCGAGGGGCTTACCGGTGAGCCGCTTCTTAAGCTTACTATGGTCAAGTTTCACCGGAGGTGGAGCTTTTTTCTTAGGTCGCTCGGGCGAACCGTTACAGCAAGCATAACCCTTTTTAACCTGACCTCTCAAGCTGGCTCTTCTGGAGCCTACGGGCTCGGAGTAATGATGATGCTCTTCGTCCGACGCGTCAGACATTTTCTCTTCGGTGTGGCTTTCGCTAAGAAAATCGCTTTTCACATGTTTCGAAAAGATGGCGTTAGCATCAGCTCTATTTAATACCACTCTGGCGTTCACCTGTAGCTTATCCTTCTTCAGATAGGTGCAGTGATCGGGCAACTTGAGCTTGACATCTTCCAAACCGTTGATTGCGGCGCTGCTTGCGTCCTCGTTCTGACTGACATCGCCTAAACTCGAGTCCTCGTCCTCGCTGCTCGACCTCGTACGTTCCGACACGGGACTGTCCCAGGCCATATAATTCGACCTGGAGATTTTGTTAACTCTGCGTTTCTTATTCGAGTAAGTGTACTTGTGCGTAGACAAGAGGGGTCCTGCAATGGGCGACAATGGTGATGGAATGGTTACATCAGTGCTACCTCCACCTAGTAAAGTCAAACTTTCGTCGGAACTTGCAACGTTGTTGACGTTTACCGCGCTCTCTGAATCCAATTCCGTGTCAAGTTTTGCGATTGATATACTGCTCTTCAAGTCTTTCACCTCGTGTTCCGGATTACCCGAAGAGAGTCTCGATGCGTCGCTTGAGTCTTGGCTCAGTTGGTCGTAATTCAAATGAAGCCGCTTGGCTGGACTGGCTGGTGCATCATCAATTTTCTTCGCGCGCTTTGCAGTATCCTTAAGAGTGCGTGTGCGCTGTACCAATTGACCCTTTCTTCGTTCATTCGGACTATTGTCTCTACTACCACTAGATGAATCCTGCGAGCGGAAATTAAATGAACCATAAGACTTTAACCCTAGGGACTGACTACAGGATGCATCTTGAGATGAATGATCGAAAGACGGCGAGTGATTCGTGTCGAAGAGTAAGTCAGCCTCAGGGAAGAGGTCGCTAGTACTTGGCTCATCCACACCGAGATCCTCACACTCTTCGGATAGACTTTTCTGAAGTCGAAGTTCGCGTTCCATTGCTGCGGCTTTGCGTTCCATCCTTTGCTGGAGTAGTTCTCGATCCAGTCGAGGATTCGCTTGAGTCTTAGATGTCGTATGAGATTTGTTCGAGTACTGTTGATACGACTCCAAAGAATTGTTCAAAAAATATTTTTTCGTTTGATAACTGTGCCCGCTACCCATCTCAATCGCTTGGTTCTTATTCATGATTTGTAATACATTGTGCACATTCTCAGTACCATCCGTGCTCTCCCGAGGAAAACCTTTAAGAGTGTCCATATTAAGAGATGTAGTGGATGTTGCCTCGTACCTCCAGGGCGCATCCGGTGAGGTCTTTCGTTCTGGTTCCCAAGCTTCTTGTAAACGTGCATTACCGCATAGTACTCCATTGCCAACTTTGCAAGAAGAATCCATGCTTTCTAATGATTGCCGACTAGTGTCTTGATCGGAAGATGGTTTCAAACCACCGGATGGAGGGAACTGCGTTGAATTTTCCAAAGTAATAGATTGTTTGTTTGCCATTGTGGGAACAGTGTCTGAAAAAAATGTTGTCAGAATTATTTTTAATTTTGTCAGTATAAAAATAATTTTTTCTTCGAATGATTAATTGAAGTCATTGTAAAAAACAATAATCTATTTGTTGTCTGGTAGTATTTAGATTATCCATACTAAATAAAATTGGTAATATTATTAAATTTTATTGCATAATGAAATTACAGTAAAATAAGGACATAAATAATTTCTTTTATTAATTTATCTGTACATTTTATTTCATGAATAAATAATAAATTAATATAATTTATAATTTTGTATATTATATTAATAAAAAACCAAGGAACTTTAACACATTTATTATAGTTTTTTTTTTATTTTTTTTCTTTGACTTTACAGACTTCAAGTCCAATTATAGAAAGAGTTTAACATCTCGCATTTGCCGAAGCTGAAGCTTGTAAGAAGAGGAAAGCCCACCTCGAGATGCGCGGTGTATAAGTTTTCAAATTTGACAAATCCTAAGCATTAAAAAAAACCATCACACTCTCACCTTCCGTTCGCTTTGTATTCTACAGTTATCAAGTGGACGCCTTCACCACTATACCAAAGCGTCGGATTTTAATTAATTTCAATTCTTATAACTACAATAATAGGTTATATTTAAATTCCTTTAAAAAGGTTAATATATAATGTTTCATACTGTGATACAATACACATGTTATGTGTTTACTATTGCCTAAAAATATTTAGATATATGGGTTATCGTTAAGATATATGGAAAGAATACAATTATTTATATAAATTATTATATACAAACACAATTTATATAAATATTAATATAAAATCAAGAAATGGAAGGATATAATGATTATATAAGATAATAAAATTTCATTAGTAGTTTATATTATTTAAAAATATATTACAACAATATAATTGAACTCAAATTTGATCATAATATTATTTTATTAATAAAAATAAAATTATTACTTCAAATAATTATAATAAAATAATCTATTGCATAAGTAAAATATTTTTTTATTTAATTTTTTTGAGGGCGTTATTAATTTTTTTTATCTAAGAGTTACACAAAGTATTACAAACATTAAATAAACAAATTTGTATGCAATCAACTTTTGTTTAACAAAATTAATTAGAATGACATTTGAAGTATCTATATGTATTAATTTAATTTTTAATTTCAATTAATTAAGAAAACTAAATAAGAATTTATTAGCATACATTCAGAATATAACATTAAAATTCATAAAATATTTTAATAATTATATTAATTCTTTTGTGTTAAAATGCACTACATTTGCTATCCATTAGTCATGAAGATATTATTCTGACTGTATCTTTAAATTGTCAAAAAAAATATATTATATACAACTAAATAAAAAATAAATAACTGTCGTAATAAATGAGTATCGAGGTAAATAAGACTGTGAGTAACGAGTAATTTAATTTTGTTTGCTAATTCGCTTATGTGTAAATTTGTATAACTGATCAATTAAAGTTAAACTTATTAAAAAGACACAATGATCCAGGGAAAATGTTTTATTTCATCGAATTTAAATATGTAATTAAAAAAAATAAAAAAATATACCTTTTTCTAACTATAATAAATGAGAAATATAAAATATTAACGTGATAACGTAATTTAATGGACTTTTTAGAAAGAAAAAAATTGTTTGAAGTATATATGATTGTAGACTAGAAAAGTTATTTATTTCTAGTATTTAACAAGATAGTTTTTCTATATATATAGAGAATATGTATATAAAAACAAACTATTACATACATATTTTATAAAAAGATCATTCTAAATTAAAAATAAAGAAATAAATAATTATTATTTTAAATACACTCGCGGAAAAAAGGGCCACTTTAAAATGCATCAAAAATACTGAATTTTTGAAGTGTTATATCTTGGTTGTATATGATCCAAATTGGATTATACTCTGAGCTCTAAATAACTGGAAGCTTTTTTTTACGGTCATATAAGTTATTTTGATTCAAAATCCTTTCCGAGTCCCCGCCACCCGCCGAAGTAAAAGTTAAGTAAAAAATATAAAAAAATGTCCAATTTTGCGAACTTGTACCATAGTAACAAATTTTTTTTAGCTTCAATTGGATTTCAGAGCGATAAATTTCATTCAATTTTCTTCAAATTATACAAAAAATCAAGTGGCTAGGATTTTTTGGCACGAAGTTATACATTTTTGAAAATATTATTATCCTTTTTTTACAAATGCAATTTACCTGATATGTACAATGAGGGGGTTAATAACTTTCAAAAATGTATAACTTCTCGCCAAAAAATCCTAGCCACTTGACTTTTATATAATTTGAAGGAAAATAAATGAATTTTATCTCCCTGGTATTCAATTGAAGCAAAACAATTTTTTTACTGCGGTACAAGTTCACAAAGTTGGACATTTTCTTTTACTTTTGACTTCACTTTTTCTGGAGGGAGGGGGACAGAAAGGATTTTGAATCACGATAACTTATATGACCATAAAGAGAAAGCTTCCAGCTACTCAGAGCTCAGAGTATCATCCAATTTGGATCATATTCAACAAAGATTTTTTTTCCGCGAGTGTAAATTACATATATATTATTTTAATGTGATAACAATTTATAATTGAAAATATTGTAAATATTGAATTGAATATCATTTCTTTAAATATTCTATGTACAAATTTATTTCATATAACGTGAATTATATAAAGTAAATATGATTCAAGTACTACATACAAATTTTATACATATAAAACATATATAAAATAATACATTACAGTAAAAAGTAATTCTGCTAAGTTTACATCTTTTCTTCTTGAAGATATAGTTACATTTTGTAATCTTCATCAGTTTAATAAACTTTTTATACATGCAGTAATATAAAATATTATAATATAATAAATAAAAAATGTCTTAGCAAAAGAAATTTACACATACAAGAAATTAAAGCATACATATTATTATAAAAAATAAATAAATTACATTCTAAGAGATGTTTCTCAAATCCATAAATTTAAATCGTAAAACTAGCGAAGTTCAGCCATATTTAAATCTTACCGATTTTCGCGTTAGAATGCAGTAGATTCGTGGCGTTGTTCGTAGAATCGTCTGTCTTTCTTTTGGACGTCTTCGGTGAAAGAATTTTTTCAGCTGTGACGACATCCCCGGGACCATCTTTCGTTTCTTTTTGTTGATTATTATTAACGGCTTCGTTTTGTTGGGTAGTGAACGCAAGCGCTATGGCTGCTGCAGGCAGTCTTTTATCCTGAACCTTAGTTTCCTGAATTCTTTTGTCATTTGTGGACGATGTAACGGTTGTGTTTGTTGTTAAACAAACCACATTCTCACCCTTCAACTGTGCGTTTCCACCCAACTTAGCGATAGATGAATTGAATAATCTAGTTGGCAAAGTTAAGTTCGGATTACTTGCGATGACTCCACAAATCTGCTGACTATCTTCAGAGACGTTTCTTGGTATGATGCCTATAGCTTGGTTTTTATTTACCAAAATTGCATTTGCAGATGACGTTTCAGTTGTTAAATTAGCAGTGCCGCTGTCAGGTTTAATGGAGTCCGAAGATGTTTTGTCTGCGGACGATTCGTCCGCGAACTGTGTTGCGTTATTTTGTTGCATAATGATGGATTGATTACTCGTAGGCAAATTCTGCAACGATGGCAGCTTGACTTGTTTAACCTGAGCTGGCTGAGATATGATTTTGTTGCTCTGATTGAGAAATGATTGGAGTACCAAAGCATTAGGTACACCACCAGTGCCTGTCGACCTGACAGTTACTGGGCCAGTTGCAAGTAATTTTGATCCTCCGGACACGATGGTAAACTGCTGACCGCTTTTCATCAAATTCATAGGTACGAGATAATTAGTCCCGGGTACTAAGACTGCGGTACTAGTCATCTTGCCAGTGACTGACGCGAGTGCTTCGCTTACACTCACGGAAGTCGTTTGAACAGCTTCCTGAACAATGACTGCTCGAGGTTGTACCGTGTTTTGCTCTGCAAAAATGACATTTCTTCGTTTTGTATTCATATCTGCATCATCATTGGAGTCATTTCTAGTTTCAGAAGTGGTTTCATTATTGTTGCCGGAACTTGGCTCCTCGGGGGTAGAGAATCCTGCAGGACTGCTATCTTGCACGTGAGCAACACCACTCGAAGAATCCTCGCTGCCCATTGTCCTACCAAGATCATCTGCACTAGGACTTAATTCCGAATTTTGTTGGCTCGCAGATTTAGATTTCCCTGATCCGGATTTTTTTCTTTTCGAGCTTTGACTGGGATTGGTCGGAGGATTAGATCGCCTCCGCGGAGCTGGCTTATTATTTAAATCAGGCGAGTTTCTTAGTTGTTCTGCATATTCAGTTAAAATAGCATAAATTCTTTGCGTAGTCTGCTCGTCCTCTTGCGGCTTCTGTTGTGGTTTAGCAATTGGCGAGACCTTAGAAGTGTTTGTGGCACTAGTTTTCACAGTTTTTGGGGCAGCCTTTTTTGCAGCCTTCGGGGAAGGCGTTGACGTCGTTTTGCCGACAGATGGCGCAGGCGCTGGAGCGGGAGTGACGCAAGGACTAGACGAACTTTGCGAAGTCACACTAAGCGCCGGCGATGCTGAAGGCTGACAATAGCTGGTAACAACAACTACTGGTGCAGGATTTGTGATCTTTGATTGATTCACATAAGCCAAAGACACCTTCTGCTGGAAAATCTGTGAACCGTCTTGCTGCTGGAATGTGACGGTATTTCCATTGTTAGAGAATTCTGTATTAGATGATTGAGAGGGGATGATCAATGGTTGCCCCAAAGAGGTGACGGAACTTTGTTGCTTGGGTGCAGGCGATTGTGCTGCCTGCGTCTGCACGGTTGTAGTACTTGATTGATTAAGCTGAGGTTGTATAGTACTTCGTTCTTTAACTTGTTCAAGCACACTCTCAAATTCTCGTAGCTGTTCTAACGTAGTTGAACTTACTTGGTTGGGTACTTCAATGGGAGCATTTAGCAATGCATCAGTTCGAACGGTGGTCTGATTTACAGATGGTTGCGATTGTTGTTGAGTCTGAGATTGTGTTTGCGTGGGTTGAGATGGTGATTGTTGCGCTGGCTGTTGTAATCTAGGAGCTGTGAGTACTGCTTGAATTGCGCCAGCATTGATCTGTTGTCTGATTGGCGCGCGAATGATATTTAATTTGACTACTGGTGCACGATTACCCGAAATTGCAGAGTTAGCATGGGATATTGCAGGGATGATGTTTAGTTGACTGGGATTTGTTGATATCGTAACAGGGATCTTGTGCGTGTATATGACCCCGGGTGAGGAGTTGTGCATGGTTTGGACAAGTTGGGTGAGAGTTTGACTAACGGCAGGGTTGCTCACATTGCTTGCAGCAGTTGAGCTTTGGACAATGCCTAGAATTTGCCGATTACCAGAGACTTGCAAATTTGGTATATTGTTCGAAATGGACTGAACAATTCCGGTAGTAGGTTGTGCATTTGATGTTTGCACCGCTTTCGATAAATTATTGGTTTTAGTTTGAGCGATGCTATCAGTAGTAGAAGCAACAGCGATAGTTGTTGTATCTGTTGTAGGAGTATAAATAGTTTTTCCAAATGCTTGTTGAAATTTTGGTAAGCCAGTGTTCTGAGACATGTTTTTAATGGAAGCTAGTCTGTCGTAGGTATTAGACTGAGATTGTACATGTCTAGAGAAACCTTCTTCAATATTTTGCAATGTAAGAACATTCCTTTGGCCAGATATATTACCGGAGTTGATGGGCGTGATCTGATAAGTACCATCTGGTTTGCAAACAATTTGAATCTGATCATTGCCTATAGGAATAGTTGCAGGATTTGCAGATGGTGAAGCCGAATCTGATGGCGATTGGCTGCGGTTGCTGCGACGAGACGAAGTCAATGCTCTTGGACTATCTGGTTCTATAGTAGAAGCATTATTGGAATCCGTAGGAGAGGTATCCGACGGTTGATTTGCTTCTTCTCCAACATCATGTAATGAAGAAGATGATGTTTGTCCGGCTGGGCTCATACCAACTCCACTGTCGTGGCCGCCGGAAGATGGCGTACCAGGCATTTGAGCACCAGTAGAGACACTCGAGGTAGTGCCAGTAATTGCCCTTCCTCCATTGTTTGGACTTTGCGCGATGTTTCGGGACAATTGTACAACATTGACCGTAGACTGCACACGTGGAGGAACCATCATGTCGAGCGAATTCATTCCTGGCACATTTTTGGCCAAAATATCGGAATCACTAACAGCTCTCGCAAGAATATCGTACTTAGACTTTCTTATACCTGCTTTCACATTTTTCTTATTTTTAGCACGACCCTTTTGCTTTTGATAACTCATACTTTTTTGAATATTAAGCAACTCATTGCTGATATCTCCTGCAGCGAAATGTTGCTGCTTTTTGGATTGAACTAATTTCTTATCTATTTCATCCGCTCGAGTTAATACGATTTTAGGATTCAAATTAAGCGTACTGAGCATTGGAGCAAATTTGTTTGTTGTCCCAGGACTTTCGCCAGCATTATTATTGTCTTTATTCGTTTTTGTACCCACCGTTTGAATTCGTTTGGGCTTTTTCGCATTCTGCGGACGAAACATTCGTAGAGATTTTAGTACAGCAGGATCAGTCCGTTTTTCTGTGATAATCAAAGGAGCTGCAGCCGCATACGCTGAACCTTTAATGGTTTCTCTTTTGTTCTCATCGAGGTCTGCAGAAAAAAGAGTGATGATATCACTATTACTGACATCCGAACCACTCGCGTCGTGAATAGGATTATGAACATTATCGTTTACTAACATGTGGAAGTGAGAAACCTCTTCGGGACTCAGTTTCTTAGACTTGTTTCTTTTTTTAAGCACATCCTCAGTCGGTTTCTTTGGTTTTGGCCGACATCCATCGCTGCCTAAACTATCAGTCTGACTATCTTGAGTATTCGTGTCATCACTAGTTACCGATGTTTTCCTCTTTCGATAACGTTTCGTCTTCGGTTCTGCACTATCATAATCACTTTCTGACGATTCTAAACGGTGCACTTTCCGTGGTCTGCCGGGTCTTCGTACAGGCATTACACTCCCACTGTCTGAATCCGAACTGTCATCAAGACTACGCCGTGCAGATGATCTTTTGTAGTTACCTGCTGGCTGGAAACTACCAAATTGTTCAGAACTATCTGACGGAAGATCTACCCATTGCTCATAACCTTTCTCTATGCCAAAGAAAACATCCTTTGTATCTTCATCCGATGGCCAGTCTTTAAACTGTGAGTAATCAATATTTAAATACTTAAGCTCCTTATTCGTATTTCGCATCTCCTCTGCATTTTCTAAATACCGTTCGCATAAGTTATTTAATTCCTTCCAGTCCAGTACCCAACTGAGCATATGATATCTTGGACTGCTCAGCACCACTGCTAGGTCATCACATAGTTGCGCAGACAAACCGAGCTTCTCTGCGTCCAGTACTTGATTTGGTACTGATTTTTCATCATAATTAGCTGAGCCGGTGACTGCATCTCCTTTGATTAAAATCAAAGCATCCAAAGACCTTTCAACATTTGCACTTACATCTTTCTTTAAATCCACGTCTACGAAAGCATCGCAATTAAAATATAAATCGCTCATCGATCCATCATCCGATCGTTTTTGTTCCTTTTGTTGTTGTTGATTGCACTTGTCCCCTTCTTTTTTAGTTGGAGAGGACAACAAGCTTTTAAGTAGTTCCGAGCGTTCGAAATTTTTGTTAAAGTTATTCTGAAAGTCGAAACCCTTAGACCGTGTCTGAGAAATCATTAGCGATGATGAGAATGGTGTCCCGGTTGAGTCATCTTTGGTTTGACTCGTGTCGTTCACCGCTGCAGATAATTCCTCAATGGCATCTCCATTTTCTTTCAACTTTCCGCATGCTATGGCAATTTCTTTGATCCGGTCAAAACACACTCTAGTTGGATGTAATGAAAAAGCTGTAAGCACGCACTCGCGCGCGATTCCCACATTCCTGACAAGCACATCGGATAATTTCAAAAACTGCGTGCTTAGTCGTTTCGCTGTCTCGCGCACGTTCTCCTCATCAGATTTGGCTTTTTGGCTCTCCAGTTCATTCATATCCGTTGTTAGAGCTCGAATGTATAACTCGATAACTAAAGGCTTCATGCTTTCTCCAAACTGAAATAAAAAGTTGGACATTGCACTGTTTCATTTGGTTAAAATAATAATTGTTCTGCAATTATACGCTTTATAATTAAATAACAATGTGTTTTTTTTCAAAAGTATTTGAATAAATAAATTAATTCTATTTCTTAAATCTATATTTCTTGACAACTAAATATTGTTTGCAAATAATTTGTGAACAAATTTTTATTTTATATTATTTCTTTGTAATTTAATGATAAAATATATAAAGAAAATAATATTATGTAAAACACATGTGAATTTCTTATTTAAATAAATATATATTGGATCATAAGGAAAGTAGTAATAAAAATTCTATTTAAGGACAATAAATATACTTACATGTTTTGAAAGAACACCACAGAAAATATAAATGTGTTGAGCACTTTCCGCAGGTTCTATTAATTTTCTAATCATGCCAGGTAATGCGACATCTTTAAATTTTGAATGTAACAACGCCCAAGAATTCAATATTTGTTCCAAAGTATTTGCACCGGTTTCGGCGACGGGCCGAATCATACCGGCGGTTACAAGGTACTGAGCATTCAATTCAGCCGCTTTCATGGAATTTCTTCAATCACGCGTCGGTCCATAGTTTGTTGGCTTTTCCTCGCTTTACCTTTGCACCAATTTCAACCCTTCGTTCAGGTCCATTAATTTTAACCTAAATAATGCACTTCCCCTTCTTAATATCATA
>JABFPK010000405.1:0-15931 GCA_022817445.1 Habroteleia sp. ZL-2020
ACTATATACTTATGTAAGTTAGGTGTAAAAAACTTTTGTTAGAATCGTTCGAAAACTGAAACCAAATTGAAATTATAATTCAATAAAGGAGTTAAAGTGAAACGTACGTGAGTTTCGATTGAACAAGTCTGAACCTTTTGTAGCAACAAGAGATGCGTTTAATACAATAGTCGAAGTAAATTTATCTTCTGCGTTCGAGGGCGTTAAAAAGTTGTTGATTCTGCTACTTCAAAATTGGCTGTTTACTTTGACGTAATATAGCTCTTTTGTTTGCGTAGCAAAGACTGTACATTCTTTAGGATTTATTATTCATTAATTATACTGTTGACTTATGCTTTATTCAATATTTATTAACTTATAAGATAATTATGCATTTAAGTGTAAGGAATTGTATGATAATTATTTATATCATTAGAACTAAGAAATTACAACTCCATTTATGAGTTCTAATTTTCGAAATACGAATAATTAAATAATTACCTTATACCTGTAATGAGTTTAGTGTGTTTTACTGTATATTCAATACAACGAAATTCAATTAAAAAATGTTATAGATGTTGCCAATAAAAATATGCGTACGAAATTAATTCGGGGAATTTCAAAAAAAATATTCACAGAGAAAAAAAAGATATTAATGTAATATGCAATTTTATTTCCATAGAATTCAATTTAAAATATCATTACTACTTTTTCAACAAATTCCTTTTTTTATCAAATAAATATTTATTTTTCATTGAGAAAAAATTATTTAAAAAAAACACCATATCAGCTCAACAAAAATCTCTAAGAGAATCTTACACGAATTAAAAAAGAATAACAATTCTCACCTCGTCTTGTAGAAATTGCGAGATAATTTAATGTTCTTGATAATCTAAAGTATTGCGGCAAACATTATATAAAGTTTATTACAGAAAAATAATTGCGACGTTTGTCATACTAATACAGCAATTAGTAAAATATTGTTTTCTTATTTTTTAAAATAAGTTGTTAAGTAATCTTTTTCCTCTAAAAAATAATGAATACTTAAATTATAAAAACAATGTTCGTTTATTTATGAAAAGGAAAAATTATGAATAGTGTTTTCTTTTTATAAACACTTTATGTTTGGTACATTTGTTTTGAACATGTAAAAAATTAATCTTAGCAGCGACCATAAAAAGTTTTGTTAAGATATAAATTTATGAAGAATAATGTTGTCTGCAAACTTATACTAAGAAAAATAAAGTAACTAATATTACTATATATTTTGTGGCAATTTGGGGAGTACATTATTGTTTTTTCTCGGGCTTATTGTTATACAATATAGCAAATTTTTATGCAATACATATTATTAAATTGTTAATAATTTATCATATCAATTATTATTTTATTATCAAACTTTATAATAAAAATGATGAGCGCTATGTATTTATATACTACTATGAAATCTAATATTCTCTATTTTTCCTTGTGTTCTGAAAATCACAAAGAAACAAACTGCTTTAACGTTAACGATCTTTTTTCAAATAAGTATGGATCCACACTATGGTTTTTGATTTTTCAAAATTTATTGTCATTTAAATTCTGAACGCAATTTTCACGGATATTTACATTTTTCGCCTTAGTTCCGCGTTAGTCCGATTCTAATTAATTTCTATTAAATGGGAAAAATCTAGATATATATATAGACAAATCTAAAAATGAAATTTTAATAACGAATTTCTTTAATCCGATGATGAAATAAAAAATATATTAAATTATATATTATTAAAAGTAATTTTGCCAGGTAGACAGTACTAAAATAAATACGCAAAATAAAATAAGGCTAAAAAATTGCATTCAAATTATTTTTTCTTTAATTGATTGCAACACTATTATATAATTTAAAAATCTGTTTGTATTTAGACAACTCCCATATAAAATATAAATAATTAATACATTAAAATTATAATAGCATTTTCAAAGAATAATTTAATGACATTGATTGTAACACAATAAAATTATATTTAAATGCAGTAAAATTTTATAATTTTATTTTTTAATATCAAAATATTTTATTCAAGAATATAAACTAAATTCAGTAAATAAAACCCTATAATATAATATGTATAATAATATTGTACAAAATTAGAATTTAACTATAAAAACTGACAATTGAAGTATTTTCACCTTGAAGTGGAAGAATTTCTTTGATCAGTTATTACAGTTCCACACAGCAATTTTAAAATATGTGCTAGAAAAGTACTTACTTTTTTCCAGTGTGCACTGTCCATTCATTTGAAGATCGAGATGTGCCAGGATAATGTTTCCAATGAAGACTTTCATGTCCGAAACGCGCGTATCTAAAATAAGTAAATTAATATTTTTACATTAATATAATTATCAATTATTTTCTTTTAATTTTTTCCAAAATTTAATTTAAAATATCTCTGTACTGCTTTAACTATGTCATAAAATTAATTCCTTTATTTAGCATTTCTATGACTATATCATAAAATATATTTTTATGATTTGCCGTTAAGAATCATTTAAATCCGAAATTTTATTTTGAAATTCAGTTACAGATAAAGTAAGTTGATCAAAAATTTTTTCGTCGCATTAATTCTCCCCTGCAGGAGCTGAATATGGAAGCTGCCAGCAGGTGGCAGGTTCGCAGCGTATCGATTTCTTACAATTCTAGCTGGGTTTGTGCTTGGAATCTCTATATATTCAACAATCTTCGCGTATCAAGTAACGAAATTCATTTGTGGTAAATTTTCGTGTTGTTGCATTCGCATTCTGGTTTATTTCTGATCGACTGATAGGTACGCGTGAATTGATCTTATGGATTTTGTTTTTATTGCGCAACAAGTATGCTGTGCGAAATTTTCTATCAATAACTGAGAAAAAAGCAAACATCCAATGGCAGAGAAAAAACAACGTTGCTTTAAATTGGATATGCATATTTTAATTGAATGTTTCTGTAATAGAAATGTAGGAAAGATGCAAATGGTTTGCATTTCGCAAGTTGAATTATGCGGCGTTCAATGAGGGAAAATGAACAATTATACCACGAAGATGTTTCCCTTGAAAGGAAAATTAATTTTCCCTTTTATAGATTTTCTATAAATATTTTTCCATATTTGCGAATTTTAACTTTTTTATTGTTAAAATAAAAAGCAATCATTGAACTTATTGAGATTCTATCAAATTTCTAATTTAAATTTTTTATATTTTTCGATACGTTCCATTTAATTTTTGTAATTATTAAAAATGATGGATTTGTTAGACGTGAGGGATACACAAACTTCTAAGAGAAATTAGATTTTATGTCGAAAAGTATCATAACAAATTCGTTCTATTTGATTACATGTAGATGAAAAAGAGATTACTTTAAAACGATATTATGAGAAACTTGAAAAGTGGTCCGACTGAATACTGATTAAATCTACTTGTGGAAGAAGAGTGTGATTTGGCCATTTTTATTGCTACTTTCGTTACTTTTTCCCACACTTGTGACAAAATCATCTCATTTTTTAACTTTTCACGTATCGCACTTGTACTTTTCGCGAATCTTATTACAGACTCATAAAATTTTGAAATTCAACTGCAAATCTGCAACCACTTATGAAAAAAATGACTGTAAGCACGTTGTGAACTCCGGTTGAAAATATTTTAACGCACACCAATAAGGATTAATTATGAGCTCCAGGAAATTCTTAAGATTCTGCAGTAAAAAGAAAACATATTTTTTGCTTGACATTTACTGTAATTTCCTTTAATTTTATATCATTTTTCTTATCGAGAGATTTTTTTTTATTCAGCTGACTTTATAAGTTTTATTTCTTAATAATTATTGATAAGAGTGGAGCTTGAAGTGTAAAGAACCGTCACAATTTTTCTTTTATACATCAAACTTTTTCTAAGCTACGGAGACACAATTTCTCCGAATCTGGAAAATAATAATTTATTAGGAATGAAGGTTAAAATCGCACGAAACAAATTTGTTATTAAAAGAGTTTGAGTTCCCGCGATAATTTAAAAAATGTACTCTTTCGAAAAGTTTTTCTTTTAACAAAATAGTTCTGTGTTGAACTTTCGACTTTATCGACTTCTTCTTTTATACTTCCGTTTTATGACGTTGTGAGTTTTTGTTACAGGAAATTGAAGTGAAGTTTTATAAGAATGAAAAAGAAACAACGTGGAAAAAATGGGGATGTTTATCTAACATTATTGTAAATAATTTTTTATAAGAGATCCAAGTAACTTAATGATATTTTCGAAGTTTATATTATCCTTGACAAATATACTATCATTGTAATGCAATGTTTCGTATTAAATGAAAATTTCATTCACGGGATTAAAATTGAAACTGTATGTTAAATTTGTAATTTTTTAGCATTTGATAACTGTGAAATTCAGTGTGTTTTACGTTAATTAAATTTCTTTATTATTAAATCAATTATTATCTAAAAGTTCAAGGTTTAATTATAGCATAAGTTGTTTAATTCTAATTAGTATTAGAATGTGCAAACAAAAGCCCTAAGATGAGTTGAATTAACCTAAGTTTTAAGCTCAAATTTGAAATCGCTGTCTCCAAAATGGTTCAGCATCAAACTCCATTTAATATATTTATTATTATTTAATCCCTTATATTTTATATCCGTAATAGCATCTGTCTAACTACAAACGAATAAAATTAATGAAAATGTCAAGTGCTTAATTAGTTGTCAGTTCATAAACCAGAATTATGTATGTAATATTTTACATTAAAAATCTACTCAACGACAATACAAAATATTAAATCAATGAATTATAAAATGTACGAAATTGAATGAAATTTTCAGACAAGTAAGTTAATAACAAATTTGATAAGAAAAACAAATTATATTACAAGAATGCGAGTATGATATTAAACATATAAATCATCTTATCTAATAAATTATGATTAATGTTTGAAAATTGATACATAAATTTTGTTATTAAATTATAATTATCTTAAAATGATTGAGCTTAGAAGAATCGAATGAAAGAAAACGTAGGCATGTAATCGAAATTAAGTCTCGCCTAAGTTTGTTTTCTATTTGCCGTATATCGCGTGAAGAATGCCACTCGTTAAAAGTCTGGTAGAAAAATGCGAAGATCTTTTCTGTGACGTTGTGCCCGTGTACTTTTCATACTTTTGGCGTCGTGAAAAATAACTGAAATACATTGAAACGACAACTCGAACGTCATCCGCGCATGATTTATGCGAACTTGAATAAAAATCTGAAAATCGTTCTGTGAGTGTATCATATTTTCAAGCCAATAATTCGATCAGCGTAAGAAAAAGGCTTGACGTTGTTTTAGAGGAGCGAATAACAACCCAAAGGTTGCGATCGATTTCGCAGCTGTTTGATTCTTACATACTTTTGATTCGGACAATTAAAGGTTGTATGTTCGCTGACGTAAACAATGACCTGCATATTGACCTCGGTTATTTTAAGATTTCCCAATTTGTGCTTGCCTCATCTCACGTTATCCCACGTTAAATTTTGCAACGTCCCAGATTTAAATAGTCGGGTGCAATCTATTTCAGCTATTTTTTTCTGATTCGCCTTATTATTTTTGATACGATATATAAGATTTGAAGTCTTAAGTGTATTACAATAAAACAAAGGTTTTCGAAAAATACACGCGAACCTGTAACGACAATGAGGTTGAACCCCGACATTGAAATTTAATAAAAAAAATATTTCAAAAATTTGCACAAGTTATGTCTAATTTTGCTTAATAGTTATATTATTTTGCGCAACCCCTTTTAATCCATGAGTCAAAAGTATAGTTTTTATGGTACAGCACCCCCATAAAATATTCTTATGAAATTATATAGGTCATTTCGTACAAGTTATGCCAAATTTTGCCCAACTAAAAAAAGTTTTGTCCAAGTCAACAAAAGGCACACAAAACACGGCTTAACATTGTTATAACAATTAATAATTAAAAAAGAAATTATCAGAAAATCAAAAATTGAAAAGTAGACATACATTCTTCTTTTTTTGCCCAGTTTTGCCTAAAAAATTTGTTTTCAATTTTAAAATATAATGATGTGAGTGAAAATGTACCCCATTTTGTGCATTTTGTTGACTTGAAATTGTTGAAATTTTTTTTAGTCGGACAAAATTTCGCAATATTTTTTTTTCATTAAATTCAAATGACAAATTTAACTTTTTTGTTTATTTTGACATATTTTATGTATATGTTTCATTCGATTTAATTATAATAAAATCTTTTAATTTTATTGTAATAGTAGTAGTAATAGTAGTAATTTTATTGTAACTGCACCTCAAACGCTTTGCGCCAATGCGTGCTTGTATGCGGGTTTCCATATTTAACATTTGATGTTCATATTTCATTAATTTTAAAGCTCTATATATAAATGAGCTTTATTTTTATAATTTACAAGCTTTTCAAAATTAATTTCCGTAAAGAGAATATGAATTTTGTTTAAAATATAGTTTGAATTAATTATCTACACATGTTCATGAAACTACAATTTTAATTAAACAATGTATACTTTTCAAAGGAAAAACTTTTTTAACCGAGTCGCGTTATATGCTGAAAAGTTCTTTGATAAACAATATATCGAGAAAAAGTCTAAAGGATTTTGCCGTAACACCTGTTCTTTGTATAAATATAATTGCAATATTTTTTCGTATGAAAATGAAACAATACATACGTTTCTCGAAAAAAAAATATTAATAAAAGGAAACAAGGGGGAAAAACATGAAGGAAAAGGACAAAAATGACACGTTCAATGGTTACTTTTGGTAAATATAGGGTATATCAATATTAGTGACACATTTACAAAAAATTTGGGGTGTCATTTTGCTTGTTATTATGACACAACAAGCGGGTGTTCATAATGTTTCGTCAAATAGCGCTTTGATTAATAGTATTGTATGACAAATCTTTAATGCATCCCCACAGAATCGTTCGCTTTTTTCAACGAATGAAAATGAAAAACAAATGCGTTTTGTTTGCCAACGACAAAAGTATCGATCAAAGTACTATTGTACTAGAATATAAATTTTATTGCAAATTTCGAGATGCGTGCAAAAAATCTATTATATTGACGAAAGCAACTATTTGTATTTTACAATCATTTGTTTGGTTGATACTTTATCATCTGTGATCCTTACGTTAAAAGAGATTATGGAGGAAAATCAAAGGATAATTTTATATTCCTATTCTGTTTTGTACGTCTACATAAAATTCTAATTGTTAGGGATATTAAATGGACTTAATATTTTATTATCGAAGTTATAAATTTTGGCTATGTCTCTTTTGTGTGTATGTGTGTGTGTGTGTGGTGCATTTATATTTATATTAACACTAAATATAAATCATAATTCAATTTATTCTTTAAAATTCTCAAATATCTGATAGAAATATCAAGTTTCCTATCTGCTATGTAAACATTTTAAATTTAAATTATAATGCAATTTTAAATATAATAACTTTCGTCAATATAAATTTAGGATAAATGACTATTTGTATCAAATGAAATTTATTTTTTAGCGTTGAAAAAGTGAACTAATTAATGTTAAGAAAGAAATTAGTAAAATATGTTTCACCTCGTTACTAATGATATTGTAATATAAAGAATACAGAAATATTGTTTAAGAAAATATGCTGTGCGAAAAATATTTCAAACAGAATTACTGTTTAAATAGTAATCCAGCAACATTAAAAATATAAACAATGATCGTTTTTTCAACAGAAAGAAAATCTATTTTTTAGTTTGTGTTTTCAAGATGATATTGAATAGTTTGCTATTAAAAACAGCAATGTTTATATTTGGCTTTAATGTAGCTGTATTACTGTTTAAACAGTAAATATATGATATATATTTTTTTCGTCGTGTTTCAGCTTATTGATGTATTTCTTGATTAAATATAGGTCATTGGCGAAAATATTAGGGTGCCTAAATCATGTTTAATTTTACGTAATTGATTTGTTGGCTTCAAATAGTTTGGTTAAAATTTTATAATAAAATCAAAGCTATTTTTATTCCACGAAAGTTCACAACAATATAGTTTAAATCAATTAAACTACCCAATCATGAAAAAAAATAAATATTGATTATTTATTTAATAATTTAAACGATATTAACGAGCTGTTCTATTTACAAAATAAAGAATAAATAAACAAAAATATTATATTTTGTAATGTATTAGTATAAGAATATAAATAAATTATTTAAAAATCCGAATAGGTTTGATATCAATGATTTTTTATTATTTTTACGATACACTGAGAGAACAACAGACGAAAAATACTTTTATTTTTATTGTGAAAGTCTCCCAAATTGGGGAAAATTGGTTTTATAAGACGCACGCGATTTAGTTTATTTATTAACATAATTTAACTAATACCATAAACTTACTATTTTTTAGTATTGCCTAAAGAGAAATTGTACCAAATGAATCAATAAAAATTTTTCTTTAATTCTTATTTAACTTTTACTTTATATTCGGAGAAATTTTGCATAAAGTAGCTAGATTATAAAAACTACTTATATATTTCGCTTGAAACTCAGACCGGTGCGGGACTCGAACTCAGGCACTCGGGTTTCAAGTTGTTCGCATTAACGCACTCGGCCCTGAAACCACTGCCAGCCTATGGAAATAATAAACTATATAGGTCATATAATCGCGTCATAATCTGGGTGTCGGCAACTGTTTCTTGGATATATATATGCTTTCGCACTTCAGTGCATACATTTTCCTCCAATTTAGAGTATTTTTTTCTCCTTGAAAAAGAGGCATATTTCAATACAAAATAATGTTTGATTTTGTATATGCGAATATATAATTTTTTTAGAAATGAATTGTGTCAACAAAATTTTTCCCTTTTTGTCGCTAATTTTTATTTATATAAGAATAATTTTTAAATTTTATAGTTAAAAATCCTGTAAAAAAGGTATTATTAAACCCGTTTACCCAAATTTGAGTGAAAAACACATTTAAAATTTCCCTCAGTGTACTTCTTTGATTATTGATGTATTTTTCAAATGCAAATGTCTTTTACGTTTAACAAAGCAAACCTTCCAAATGTATAGTTTGGAGCGTTATCTCGCCAATTGACACATATCGCATATAACATTGCCGTATAATACTTTGCACATTTCTATGGAAATTTAGTTTTGCGTTTGCGAATAAAATTGACCATTCGAGAAAATACGTCTGTTTCTAATGTTCACACAACTAAAAAGTTTACGTCTTTTTTATGTAATCGTAGAAGAAATACTGTTTCAACTTTACCTTGGACTTCATTTTAGTGAAAAAATAATGATTCTCCGTCCTTTGAAATTTGATTTTTTAACTCAGACTATGCTATTTTCATACGAATTTTTTACTTTCAAATAAAGTGACACGTGTTTTGTTTACTTCGAAAATGGAAATCAATTTCTGTTAATTAAAAAGGTAAATTGATTTTTCTTACAAAAGCTTTAATAAGACCAAAAATTCAAATTACTTTGAGGATAAAATTTAACGAAACTCAATTATATGTCAAGTTAATAATTTGTAAATGCCACTACCACGAAACTAAACAAAAGATTTTAATTATTCATATGTAAATACTAGTTTAACAATTCATTGAAAAAAAATTTCAAAGAATATATTTTTTTATATATATTCAAAGAATATATTTCCATTTTTCTACAAAATACATTAACTTAGAAACGTAAAATTAGTTTGTAAAATTCAATAGGTAAGTGGTACATCATTTGCAAAAAATAGTTATTTTACAAAAGAATTAAATTTTATGAACTGGAACTACAGTAAATAAGTTTTAATTCGAGAGTTATAGAAATTGATTCGAATAGAAATTCATATACAAATAAAGTTAAATTAAATCTTTCATATGTAAGTTGAGAGAAGCGAACTATTGAATGTAGTAAAAACTGAACTTTAATAATTGTTTCCGGTTCCCTTTTACAATTAAAAGTTTATCTGCGGTATTCATTGTATAACTGCACGGTGTAATTTATACATGCGAGTATTATGCAAATTTTGTACATGTGATACATTATCTACTCCATTAAACAATTGAACTTTCATAGCTATTTAAGTAATCATATATTTCCAAAATTTCCTCATTTTCTGCATTTCATCGATTCAGGATATGTGTATATAAAATCGGTGATAATTTTGAACAAATAAAAAAGTACGTTAAATTATCAATTAGAAACAATTAATAAAAAGTAACAATTGTAATTAATTTGAAATAATTAATATTAAACAATGTGAAGAAAAATATATTTCATCATTCATGCACCACGTTACTTTCATTATTATTCTTATTTCTACATCTCACATTTTTTCAATTAAATTTCATCAAAGGCAATAATTAAGTGACATTTCGAAACGAGAGCGTCAAATTTAAGCGTCAGAAAAATACTGATCCAACTTCTAATCCCCTTGCAATAATAAATCAAAGCTAGCAGTGAAAAAATAGGTCGTTATATGTATTTATATGGTTCTTTAGATGACCTCGTCTCATGTCGTAAACACATTTGAATGCCCGCGTGATTAATTTTATGAAATGCATCACAAAATCGTCGTTCAATCAATTTACGGTCCTGATTGTTTAAATCTGCTTATATGTAAGCATATATGTTTACTAATGTGTTTTTCTCGGTCGTCGAACAATTGTCGTGGCGAAGTTGACAGAGTTAAAAGCAAATTACAGACGAAATTGCAACAAAAGGGACCCGTCTCCGAATCTTGTTCCGGCGTTCGATATTGGTATGAGAAACAAGTCGTTTCCCACAGAAGCTATTGCGGTGGTCGAAATTAATCATTCAGATAGTTTGTCTATATATGTATATTGAATAAACCGGTAAGCCCCTTCGTTTGCTCTAAGTACAAACTCAATTCGATTGAAGCGGTAAAAAATGCTGGTAACCTGTCAGTGGTCGTCGTTAATGGCGGATGATCGTGGAGTACAGCGGGGGTAACAATTGACCAGTGCGGGACTTGAGGGAATAACAAGTCTCTTCCGCTGACAATTGTGCATGCGGCCAATTTGTAAGTCATGCTGATTTAGATGTCGCAGGCGGTCCGCAGGCGACATCTCGTTATGAAATACGCTTATCAAATTGTTGATTCAATAGGAGCCACTCACTCAAGTCGGCTTCGAACGCGCCATTAAGAGTTATGGTCGCGTTAAGTGCCGTGAGTGGATGCACGCATTTAACAACAAACTTTTGACGTCTATCTGGCAACGTTATTACGTCGACTGTATGACGCATTATCTTCGTTTCAATCGACGCAATCAAAACGAAATACCTCCAAATTACCGAATCGGATCAACGATCGACTACAATGTTTACCGAATAGGGAAAATATATATTCAATGCAATCATTTCTTTCCAATTTGGATTATGCTACTACAAGTAGCGTGAACAGAAATAGGATAAATTATGTGAGAAAAATTAGTTAGATAATTATTCTCAATGTGCCCAAGACGTTCCTTTTTGTTCAATAACAGTAAGAAGAGTGACCTTTAGGAACAATATAAAATTCCTGGGACTTATTTTAGTGATTTTAATATTAATTAAAAGCCAATGTTTCATTCTTTTTGCAAGAACCTCATCAGGGCTACATACCGAAAATATATATTTTTAACTAACATTATAAATTATAAAATAATTTTAAATTACAAATTAAAATTTAGAAAACTTAAGACTTATCTTGTTGTATGATTAAAAGTTTAATTTTTAATTGTTAAATATTCATTATTAAACGTTAATTAAATTGAGGTGTTGTGTATGATGTTTAATACTAATATTGATATTAAGCAAATAATAATAATATACAAATAAGTTTGTGACACTTGGAAATTGTATTTTAATGTTCCCGTGTAGAAAAAACTAGTCTGGCGACAGGCTGGTAAAAGTCTGGCTAAGTCTGGCTCATGATCGAGTTCCAGACTGTCTTTAGTTTGGCCACCTATACTTCTATCAGACTAATGAAGTCTGGCACAAAATATTTTTGTCATATTTAGATATTGAAACACAAGTCTGGTGATCCAGATTCATTCTAGACTAATGAAGTCTGGCAAGAGTATGTACTGTGCCAGACATAAGTAGTCTGGTAGGAGTATGGACGGCCAGACTACCGTTCAAAAAAGGAAAGTCTGGAAATCGATCATGAGCTAGACTTGGCCAGACTTGACCAGACTTATTTTTTCTACGCGGGTTATTTATAAGGATTTTTTATAATGTGACGGATGTCGGTAACGTCGCTTCCTAACGCCTAATTCCTGAAAAAAGTTCTACATTTCTCTCTCACAAGCACTTGGCATTCCAGGCTCTTATTATATATGGTAAGCACAGACCAATCCTACTATCCTATATATACTATCCTCTAAGGCACGGGCGCCCTGCAAGCCTTACAGTGGATTGTGGAAAAGCATGGAGACCATTCTGCTTTTCACTCTAACTGCGAGGAAGTGAGTCTCCTACGAGCAGTGACGTCAGTGAGCGGTCGTCTTTCAAATACTTACCAAACATTTGTGACGGAGTTTCGTCTCAGGACCCCTTCACGAACTCATCAGTAAGACTTGCAGGACGTCCGTGCTTTAGACGCCGGGATAGAGTAGGATTGGTCGGAGCTTATATTCTATAAGAGCCTGGAATCCCAAGTGCTTGCGAGAGAGAAATGTAGGACTTTTTCCAGGAATTAGGCATTAAGAAGCGATGCTACCGACAGTCGCCACAATAATAGTAATATTTAAATTTTGATTTTAAATACATAAACCCTTCAAGATTTAGATATAGATGAGTTTGAATAATATCAAAATATTCGAGATAGAAATGCTGACAATATTGCGCTAAGAAATTTGATGCTAAAATAAAAGTTTATAAATTATTTATTAATCTTCCCAGTATATGAAGATTTTGGACTGCACCGCGATTGATATAAAACATTTCGTAATCAATGTGAAATGTTTGGTATTGGAATTTCAATATCGAAATATAATGTCTATCAAAAACGTATATAATCATTCGTACGAAGATTCATATGGTCGATTGTAATTTTCGAGAAAGATCTTTCTTAAAATTAAAAATAATTTGTATTTTTTTCAGTTGTATTTTAGAAGTAAACATTGCGTGTATTTGTGCTATTACTTATAAAACGTATTTGGTGTTAACTGAAATCGTTTGAATTTATTTGTAAATTATAAAAAATTTTCCAATATATCTACCAATTTTGAAAACCTTACGTAAGATACAATACGGAATTCCGACAGGAGATATGATGTCGGATCCGGTATATATTTTTATAGTAGGGAACACACACAGTGATCTAGATTATGACGTAAGTAATCTGAGTTGTGAAATATAACGTAGGGAACGCGCGCGCGCGTTTTCATTTGAGTGCGTACTAATTTAAATGCTATATAATTCACAGAATTTGAGTAGTTTGGGTAGTTGATATGTGATAAACAGATTAAAAAATTAAAATTTTCTTTTTAAATTAGTTATTCGTGTAGAAGTATTTAATTATTATAAATTATACTGTATAATATTCTATTTTACAATTAAATTATTTATACATAATTAAGAAAAGCAATTAAAACTGCATAAGAAGTTTTAAATATTTGCATTCAAAATAATTCAATCGTTAAAATAAATTTAGTTAAATTAAATATTCCACCACATAATTGAATTTTTATTTAATTAATATTTATAATCATTATTAAATCGAATAATATGCATATGAAGCAGATGAATTACATATTGCAGTGAATTTTAATATCAATTTAATTTTAATAAATTACATATTTCGGAGAATATTAATATCAATTTAATTTGATTATATGTGACATGATGTTTGTATGTATATACTTAATTATAATTTTAAATATTATTTTCCTCTGAAACTTGTTCTTTTTTGAACACGGTATATAATTTTCAGCGTAAAAATAAATTATAAATTAATCTATATTTATGGATTATAAAAGTTAACATTTAATTCTTAATATTATATATTTGTAACGATAAGGTCATGTAAATAATATGAAAATTAAAATATTTTATATATGATTGATATCGAATCTTTCAATTAGAATAAATATTCTTTGAAAGTAACGCTCGTTTAAATTGTGCGACCCTAGTTTTAATGTTTGAATTTAATTATGTAAAAAAGGGCTTGATATAAGATGATAATATTATTTCAGTAGACACAGCTTAATACAATGCTAACTTAATTTGGAGATGATTATTTGATAGTTGGGTTATTAAATTAAATTGTTGTGGTTTCTGATACATTATTTATGTAATACATCCCACGACTTGCTTCATGCTGAACATATTGTTGTTTTTTATTTTACATTTTTTTAATGCTTTTACATTTTTTTAATGAAACTTTAAAACATACACGTTCTGCTTATAAACAAACCATTACTTGTGCTCATTATTTGTGGCTAAATATATATCTTATATAAAGTTATAGCTTATTATTAATCTTTTTATTAAAATAATAACTCATTTATTAAATAATTTATACAACTTCATTAAGCGGAAATTTAAATAAAAATATATGTTTGATAAAAATTGTATATTAAGTTGAACATATGTATTATAATTGCAATTATGAAACATAATAAATTATTCTTTTTGTTTGTTAATTCAATAAATCTTCCTGACAAGTTTATACAAAACTTTAATTTTATATTTTTAATTTAATCATTTAGTTCATGTCTGAAGTAAAATGAAAAATAAAAATAAGTTTTTCTTTAACCTATCTACTATCTTTTCATGGAAGAATTGCATTACCTACCCGTAGAAAAATGCCTAATTATACGAATTAGATTAGATTGTGAATAATGGATCTACTCGTAGTCATTTATAATGGACTTAATATCGTTATAATAGCAAACAGAAAATCCATTAAACGTTAGTCTAAAAATAAATTCTGTATTATGATATAGTAACAACAATCACCAATTCATTTGTACATATTTCTGTTTAATAATTATATTTACTTATATAAATAACTACCTTCCTTTTACGAGATGAAATATATCTTCACTTCATAGCATGTATACAATTTTAATCTAAATTTTTAATTTTTCTTTGTCGATTATATTTTCGTTTAAAGGGAAAAACGTATCCAAATGTTTCTACGTCGCTGACTTTCATTTCGGAAAATTGAAAAATACCGTAATATATAAATAAAAACTGATATTCTCCGTTCAGCCTAAATTATTGTAAAAGCCTCCAGAAAGTTCAGAATAATATTTTATACAATACAACTTTGCCACAGAAAATGACTTATAATTGTTTATTATATAAATTCCAAATCGATAAAATCGATTTTGATTGAAAAAGGTTTAACGAATATGGTTTCGAAACACGTAACTCCCGGAGCATTCACCAACCCCTTTGTAAGTAACATATACGACGGGAGAATGCCTGTCACCATTATTTACCCATTTCTTCGTAACGTCTACATTGCCCTCCTAAATCAAACCTCGGGGCACTCGATAATCCTAACATTTATCAAGCGACCAAACCGCGACCATAAGTTTATTCGTCGGTAATTTTTCCTTTGCCAAGGATCCAGATGCAATTTATCCTGGAGCCGTAATCAAGACGAATCAACGGCGCAGCGTTCATTCGTGAAACCGCAAGTCATTATCGTGTTCGCGAGGACTTAATTAATTGCTGGAAGGACCTTGAATTCAAAATCTCTTTGATACTGCGGAAGAGAGAGAGAAACAAAGAAAAAGAAAAAGAAGGAACGAAAGAAAGCGACGGAAAGAGAAGGAAGAAAAGAAGGCGGGGAGGGGAGAAAGGAGCAACTCGCGCAAAGACAACGGATCCTCTGTAGTATCAAAATGACTTTATGAACGAGGCGTGCGCGGCTGTCATAGAGAGCTCCACCACTACCGCGGCCAGTAGTACCACCACCAGGAC
>JABFPK010000406.1:0-15930 GCA_022817445.1 Habroteleia sp. ZL-2020
CCCGGAGGACCGGTTCCTGGGCTCAAATTTCAATGGGACTTTTTTTGTCTTATTCAGGATTGGTTATATTAAGTAGGAAACGAAAAAAAAAATTCGTGCCAAAATCGTTCCGAACTTCAGCCACATGTATATTAGTACATTGGTATTGATTAATTGATTTCTGACATAGTTATATAGATAATTCTGTTAGTTTTAAAATTTTATATGTATAAATTTTAAATTAAAGTTGCTTATGAAATATTATAGACTTCATATATTATTTATTTAATAAAATGGTATTCAAATAACTGGAATTAGTTCTAATCATTTTATTTATATAAATATATAATTCTAATCAATACAAAATTATAATAAGCATTCCGATATGCATACTGAATACATGAAACGATTTTTAAGTATTTTTAATTAGATATTTAATTCTTTACAGAAGTTTTTCATCTTGAGCTATAAATTATTTACTATTTATGTTTGCGTGAAATAAGTATGATTTGAAAATATCAAGAATATAAGTAAAGCAAGCTGTAGTTTTAAAAAATGGATAAGATTGAAAAAATAACGATGAAACATGCAAGAAAATCAATAACGTATTCGTGTCTAAAACTCCTGAAAAATATGATTTCAGATAAATTATTTAAAAATTTCAGATAAATTCTTTAATGTATAATGTACGTTGACATATTCACAATATTGTAATATGTGAATTTTATTTTTAGCATATATTAAATTTATTTTACATGAACCTTTTATTTTCATAAAAGTTTTTTATGAACATTATTTTGAAAATAAACTTTTTATATCGACTTGCGATTATATATATTAATTAGTATTTTATAATAACGGAAGTAAAACAAGTAGAATTAATATAAACATTTGGGTTACGTACAAGATCATTAATCCCAAACTCGTTTAATCTAAATTGCAATTCAACGTAAAATATATTTGCTCCAAACTCGTTAACGTGCCTGTGTTCACGATTCAACAATTTTTCTCACCAGACAAGTATAATATAAAATGATAAGTGTGCGCGTGAAAGAAAGGCATAAGAAAACACGTGAACACTATAGAAGAAATGAAGTTAAAAATAGAGTTACAAAAAGTCATGATTTTTAAAAAAAAATCAAAAAATCAATTTTTTTATTGTAATCAAATTTAAATTAGTCATAAAGCATAAAAATAATATAAAGATATTTTTTAAGTTAATACACATAATGATTCGTTAATTTAATTAATGAACGTATTTAATTTATAATTCATATTGATAAAATATTGATAAAAATGGAATCTCAAATTGTGGTTGAAAATCATGGCAAAATGAAAAATTTTTATTGTAAATAGAAAAAAAATGGAATATTATTTAAAAATCGTGTACACGATTATACGTCATTGAACCAGAGTATAATAACAAAAACAAATTTAAATTTGTAGAATAATAATTAAAAAATTTGATGGAAATATATTTTAATTTAAAAAGTGTAAATAAAAGCAAAATATAAATACCTATAAAATAAAATGAAAAAATAAAAGGGAATTTTATTTTTAAACATATTTTATTTCAAGCATCAGAATAAATATATTTTTGTAAATTAATACATACATTTATACACATTCATAATAAAGAGGGATATTGCGAGTAAAATGATACCACAACGAAGTTTATCAATTTCCTATAACTATAGATATTACGTTATTGAAACATAAAATAAGCATGTGGATGAAAATTTTTTTCAATTTGTTTTTGTAAATTATATTTTGGATGCATAAATGAGTTTATGAGCATCCTTCCACCTATATAAGACTCTTTTTTTTGCATCTGGACACAATATGAAAATTTTTTTCAAATTACCCAAGAAATTCTATCAAAAAATGAGGAATTTTATACCAGAAAAACTTGAATTGTGTTAATACTATATATATTAATATGTTAATATCAATATATTTATCAAATCTTTATCCAATGAGATCTGTCTTGGAGAGATTTGAATTATGCGTCAAAATAATATAGATACCTATATGTTTGAGTGAGAGTTTGAAGAGAAATCCATTTAATAATTCAGAAACCCGACCTAAAATCTAAAATTTGTCCAGGGACCTTCTTAATTGCGATGGGTAAAAAGATTAATGTTTCAGATCATGCAAAACTCAATATAAACAATATACTTAATGTGAAAGAAGATAGAAAATAGGATTTAAAATGCAAAATGAAGAACAAAATTTTTCACAAATTCCAGGTGCCCAAATTTCACGTTTTTGGAATAAAAACCTAGGTTAGGGATGAAACAATTTTTTTTCAACTTTGCTTCCGGAAATTACATTTTTGAGTGCATAATTGTTAGATTTTTGGAACAGAAATAAAAATGAACATTTTATTTTGTCAATTCCGCTTCCGTAAATTGCATTGTGGGTGCACAAATGTGTTTCTAAAACAACCTTCGACTGTTATAATACATTTTTTTAAATATTAGTTCCATTGCTCCAAATTTTTCAAATCGTCAGAAAAATGCTATTGAAAAATGAGAAATTTCGAAACAACAAAACTTTCTTTAGTTTCTTTTAAAACTTTCAAATAACTTTAGCTTCGTGCTAATATTATTCATGTAATATTTATATAATTATGAGTTTTGGGTAAAGATTTAATTAGTGACAAATATTGATAAATTAGTGACAATCACGAATTCATCCCTGGTTATGTCACCAAACAATGGCAACCAAAAATTTATTCCAAAATGCACTGTTAAATATTCGTATCCAAGAAACCATGAGTTTATTTGTCTTAGTGTATAGTCTACTAAATACTCCGAGTGGGTGCGGTCATAGAATCTGGACACTCAATTATTTGCAAAAAGATATTCATTTGTTTTAAACTAATTATCTTATGCAATGGTATAACATAAAATTCGATGCACAATTTTTCTCTTTTTAAATATTTTAGCATTTTCTATCATCATTATGAGACCACAGAACAATACTATTATAATTTTGTTAATGCGTAAATATTTAAAAATGGTATTGCAATCACATTACTGATATGAGTTTTTGTGGTTTTAAACATAAAGATTATAAATCTGTGGTGTACATTTTGCTTCATCACTCAAACGTGAAAGATAATAAATTCAAAATGTTTGTCCATACCGTTAGCTTACGTTGTTTAAAATTAAATATTTTCCTCCGTGCAACATTTTAAATACTTACAAATTAACAAATTTATAATAAAAAGCAACTTTGTAAATATTCAAATATGTAAGGAGACTTTTTGGGAACACATTTTTACGCTTTACAAACTAAGTAATTAATAATTCTATTGTAATGAGAAATGTGAACAAAGTGCATACAATTATAGCACTTTGGAGAGGAATTCATATCTAAAAGAGATTGTTATTTGATGTGCATATCTGACACCGGAAATGAGAAAGAATAAAAGGAACTTGCACTTATAAAGTACACACACATTTAGTTAATTAATAGCAATTATCATAAAACCAAATCATGGCAAAAAAGTGTCTAAATATCAGTAAAATAAACATTAAATCAAGCAAATGATTCTTTTGTTACAAACAAAAAATAATAAATAAATAATAAATTAAATAATAAAAAAAAAATAATTATAATAAATTCTTGCAAATATTTTACAACAAAATATTTATTTTATATACAGAGAAAAAAAAGAATTATATAAATTATTATATTAGATACTACACGAAAAAAAATAATATTTAAAATTTTACTACATTTTCTAGATTTGTTGGACTATTGGAAACAACTAAAAATTTTATTAGTTTGTTATTCATTTTTTTTTTAAATTTGTTTAGCTATTTTTATTTTGTATTTTATTTATTATATGATAAAAAATATTAAAAGTTAAAATGAAAAATGTTTTAAACTGTATGGTAAAATTTGTTATGTTTTCTTGGAGATATAAATAACATTTCTAAAAGTTGTAATCATTTTTACCACATTGTCTACACGGAGAAAAATAATATTTAATAATTAACTATATTTTCTAGATTTTTTGGACTATTGAAAGCAAATTAAAAATGTTATTACACAATATGGTAAAAATGATTACAATTTCTACAAATATTTAGTATGTACATATTTATAATTTCCATAAAACGTAACAAATTTTGTCATACTGTCTAATAAATTTTTAGTTTTTTCCCAATAGATCGAGAAATCTAGAAAATATGGTAGAATTTAAAATACTATTTTTCTTCGTGTACCATAGGTCGATAAATAAAAACAGAAAAACATTAAAATTTTACTATCCTAGATAGTAATAAAATTTTTTAATTTTGAAAGATTATCCATGCCGTACCAATAAAATTATAATAATTTAAATAATTCTTTAACTCAGCACATGTACGAACGTAATTTAATATTATATCTAATTTTAAACAATATTTTAAAAAATATTAATTTAAAAAATTGTTTGAAAATCTTGTCAGTAAAGTTTATTTGAATAAACAAATCTTAAGAAGCACTAGAATATTTTCCAATTATTACTCAAGTTACATTGTTTATGCAAAATATTTTTTGCGGAATTATAATCATAATTATCGCAATTATAAAGACGACTCCGACGAGTCGACTTTAATTGCGTGTCAGTACGTTGGTTTCACTTCACGCTCCCGGATAAAAAGGTTGGGATTGACGATTGCTAGACACATAAGTTGAAGCGTTCCATTAATCTTGGTTGAGAGAAGGCGCTACTTTGACAGGCTGTCATCACGCGCGACGCAAATTTTCGCAGCTGACGAAATAATGCGCAGCGTTTCCATTTTGCTGTTGACGATACGAACTTTTGCGCTCTTCGATTTTACGACCTTTACTGAATCTCCAGGATAGTGATACGCTTCAATTACTTTCTGCGAATTTTTTATTTTAAATGGATCTTTTTTCCGATTAACAACAATCTTCCATATCTTTTTCAATTTTGAATCTCGTTTCGTATTTAAATACGGATTTGAAATTTCTATATCGATTGTTTGGGATCCTCGGTGGTTCATTTTTGGAGATTCTAATGATAAATCTATATATATTTGTTTTAAATCATTAATCTCTTTTCTTTCTTTTTTTCACTTCACATAATTACAATTTAATTATAAGAACATTCTTATATTATCTTAAGTTTTGAATTTTAAATATTAATGTTATAGTAAACGTTTATTATTTTTCTTTGAGTTTTGTAATTATGAAAATATTTACGTGCAATGATACGTACTAGTAATTTTTAACAATTTTTTGTTAAATACCACAGTTTTTCGAATGATTGACGCAATCTCTTATTTATTGTAGCACCGACTTGTGGACTGTGGTCGAACGCTCGTTAAACGTTAAATTGAATAAGCCATCATCTTCGCCATTAATGTTCAATTCCATAACCACATATTCTTCACCTCAAAATAAAAATCACGTCATGAGAAATCATATAAATTAATTTTATAAAAACTTTTTTTAACGGAAATTAATTTTTTTCGAATTTATTTACTTCTATTATGTCAACAAACCATTTACAGTTTTAGACACAAAAGATTAATGATATTTTTTTAATTTAAACATTTTAAACATATAAGGTCTTTCTTTAAGAGGTTAGAGGTCATGTTTGGAATCATTGGATAGATGTTTTAAAAATATTAAATAAAAATATGTTTTCTTGTTTTTTAACTCAATGAGCAGTTTTCGCGGGATATTTGAATATTCCGGAACTTTTCGATATTGTTTTTAACTGATATAATTTTGTAAATAAATGTTACTTTAAAATAAATTTAGACTTATCTCTTAACGACTAAATTAATACAAATTATAAGCTATTAATATCAATAAATTGAGTTTAAAATGTTTGCTTTCAAACTACACTGAGAAAAAAGTTAGAGTAAGTTTAGTAATGTTTCTTTGTATCATCAATATCTGATGTATTTTCTAAGATAATTTGCGATACGAATTGCACTTTGATTCATAATTCATATAATATATTTACTTAAAATATAGCAAATATGAGTATAATACAAGTATATCCCACTTGGTCCAGAAAATATTGCTAAACTTACTCCAACTTTTTGCTCAGTGTATATAATTAATATTTGGAAATGTTCATTATTGTTATATGATATATTTATATTATCTCCACAAATGATATTTATATAATTGGTGCGTATTTTCCTTCTAACGATTCTATTACATTTTCAATGCCATATGATATATGTCAAATATTTGTTACTCTAAATAGTAATAGAATATTGCATTTGACACATATGTGACATCATTTATGAGAGCAAGTACCAAAATCTAATGCAGATTGTTATGATGAATTATTCACGAGGATCAAGAAATCAACCGCGAGGAAATTAATTTGCATAATATTGCACTTTTATAATTGTTCAATAGTACAATTGAAATCAGGTTAGTGCAAGAAGAAGAATTGCAGAAAGGGGATTGTTTTAAAAAGAATCAATTTAGAAAGTTATTCTTTAAACTGATAATTCACTTGCGAGAAGCAAAGACAGATTCTGAGAAATGAAATATTTTCAAGATGACGTAGCTTGTTAATTATGCATTTATATATTGTGCGAACAAGTTTTAATTAAAATCATTATGACAAGATATTTTATTTTATAAAACTAAAATACTATATGAATAACTAAATACTTTTACTGTAAGAAAAATTATTTTTTATAAGATTTAAAATCTTTCCGCGAAAGATATTTAGTAAAGTTTATAGTAAAAACTGGCAAAATTAAATAATAAAATCTAGTTTCAGTCTAATTTTGTTCAACAATAATGTATGAAAATTATTTAGAATACAAATTTGTAAAAAAAATGTTTAACGATAATTCACGTATGCTAATTAGATTAATTAAATAAACAAAAATATTTAGTTTACAATTTAGTAATTATTTATTGAATTTATACGATTAAGATTCAATTTTCTTGTTACGAGGTATAATGATCATTAGAAATTTTATAGCACATAAACATGTATACGTATATTTTTATTGTATATTTCAAAGAATCCATCGTTGAAAGCCAACGAGAAAATTGATTTTTTAATTACTTTATTCCAAGATTCATACTCTTTATACAATTATTCAACAGATCCACATCTCCCTCTCGATTTTCTTTATTGAATTTCTTAAGAATGGCAAACAAAAGGTACAATAGTCATAAACTCAATTCTTATTTTTCCTTAAAAAAGTTGGTTAGAGATGCAAAAACGATGACAATTAAAGCGTAAAAACACGAGTTTCATATGAAAACAATGGTATCTTAAAATTATTCACAGTATAACATAATTTAAGATATCTATGTCTTAAAATAAAACGCGGTTAACCATATTTTTCATCTTAATTTTCGTTGTTTCGGCAGTATAAATATAGTAAAATGAATTATAATTATGGTAAATATCTGTATTCATTTCATGGCATCTTTGCTCAAAATATTTTCTAATGTCTAATCAAAAATATAACACAATTAAATTCTTAACATGACGAGAATGATCACATGTTTAAAAACTCAAAATTACACGGAGAACAATAACATTTAAGATTTTTCTGATTTTCTGATTAGATTTTTCGGACTATTGAAAAAAAATTAAAATTGTTATTATACATTATGGTAAAAATGATTACAATTTATAGAAATATTTAGTACGTACATATTCGTAATTTCAATAAAGCGTAACAAATTTTGCCATACTGCCTAATACATTTTTTAGTTTTTTACCGATAGTCGGAGAAAGCTAAAAAATATGGTAGAATTTTAAATAATATTTTTCTTCGTATACCTTAACGGAAATTCACTAACATCTTCCTTATATCTATACGAATTCATATTATCTATTTTTACTTAATTAAGGCGATGCTTAAAGTCTGCTGTAACGGAGTTAGTGTATTTTTAAATATTATTCAAAATATATTGAATTAATTTCTGTAATTGATTCATCCATTTCTTGCAACGTGGGAGAATTTTATAAGTAAATAAAATTTAAATTTTATTGAAAATTGTGTCACAGAGGTCAAAATTCTGCATACAAATTTAATTTTAATTATTTATAAAATTCTCCCACGTTTCAAAAATCAGATGAATCAATTTCAACTGTTAATACACATTATTTTTTCAATAAAAATAATGAATACCCTAATCTATTAATTAACGCTTTAAACATCACCTTAATCAAAAGTAAATTTTTGATTTGAACAAGACAGTTTTTATGCAGTTGCAAATGACCCAATATATATTTAAGAATTTAAGTGTCACATTAATTCCAGAAGACATCAATATTTTAATTGTTTTTTTTTGTTGAGTAAGATAGGTCGCGAATAGAAGAATTGTTGGAACTGTTATGCATGCTGTAACAATGGGATAAAAACAATAGTATAAGATAGATAGTACCACCTTTTATTGAACGTTCGTAAAAGTTTCAACTTCCGATTTGCAATTGTTATTTGAGTTCTTTACGTCAATAGTTTGCACAATGTTCAAAATTGACCAGTGATAGTTCATAGAAAACAGTCTTGGTTCTAAAAATGAGAAACAAAATTTGAATGGCACACGTACGTTAAATCATTAATATGATTATGACATAATTATCCAATTTAAAAAGAAATGAACAAAACAATTTGGCCATTGAACAATTTTCTAAAGAAAACATCGCTCAAGTCGAGTATGAAATATTGCGAGGCATTTAAAAGAGTGAAATAATTATTATTATTATAATTATAATTATAATTATAACATAATAAAACACGGAGAAAAATAAAATTTAAAATATTACTAATCAATGACGGTTATTAGAATATGATTAATTTTATTCCTTTTCTGTTTAAATTTAAAGAAACGATAAAGTTATTCGAATTATATTTCAAATTATATATACAATATAATATTCTTTTAACTTAATTTCGTTAGTGTCCCAAAAATATTTTGTTAATATTAAGGTGATATGTCACTCGTTGTGAATGTTTTTAGCAAATATTAAAATCAATAATTTAAATTTTTTAAAAATTGGTCAAACGACCAATCCCTAAATAATTAAATTTGGAATCTTTTACTACAGTTTTTACCTATATTGCAACATTCGTCATAAAGCTATAACTATTATTGGGATAAAAATGAATCTACGGTTTATAGGTTAGGACATTTTATATACTTTTTCATTCCAATAGTTAGTTTTATGACGAATGTTGCAATATAGGTAAAAACTGTTGTAAAATATTCCAAATTTAATTATCTAGGGATTGGTCAAATGTTTTTTCAAAAATTTAAATTATTGGTTTTAATAATAATAACAATCTGACAATTCAAATATTCACGAGTGACATATCGCTTTAAGGTGCCATAACCAGGAGTCGCGGTAATGTTATTAAAACACTTTAAGAGGTTATGTTGGGCCAGTTTTCAAATAACGATAAATTTAATATAAATAATTTCTGAAATAAGGTGATCACAACAAATCTTGTTGTTATTATATTCTGTTATTATGGCCGAATATTCACCAGAATATTCGGCAATAATAATAAGGTAATAAGAATGGTAATAAGGTAATAAGGTAAACAATGGTAATAAGAATTCTTGATGTCCATATTTATTATTTTTTGCGTGCACAACAAATGAAAAGATCTATACTTTAATTTCAGTAGATCTTAATTACTAAATTTGGAGGGATGTTAGAGTTACACTTATAGATAATACTAATTTTTATAGATAAATAGACGATTCTACTTTTCAGAATATTTAGTTGCTTAGTCCATTGGAAACTTCAATAAATATTTTACTTTTTCATTTTTTGGCTAGAAGTGTTTTTCAATGAGATCAGCTTCTGATATCATATATTATTACAATTATAAAATTTATAAAGAAGAACTTAGTTAGAGGTTTCAGCAATAAAATCTTTTTTTAAAAAGTAAAAGAAATTGTTATATAAAATAACATAATTTTACACTGTATTATTAAAAATAATAATTAAATTCGAATTTGTCTTCAATTATTTTTTTTTTCTAAAAAGAAAAAGAAATTGCTATATAAAATAACATAATTTTACACTGTATTATTAAAAATAACAACTAAATTCGAATTTTCTTCAATTATTTACTAGAAATATCTATTTCTGTTACACTTTTACAATTTTAGTCTGAAATTCTACTACAGTATTATTTCATTTTTCAAAGTACTTCGAAATCTATAGATCCCACGTTTACTATGTAGGTAGTAATTTTTTTCGCAGTACCTTTACATGAATAAGGTCAGTGTCAGATGGATATCCCGTCTTTTGTCAGCGATTTGGAAACAGTAACGTGAACCTATTATGAGCTATTTTTGGCCTATTGATGCATTAAACAAGAAGTTCTTCATCGATTGCTAGAGGATAAAACTATGATTCTGAGCCATAATCCTTTATTGAAAAAAGTGTTAATGGAATTATATACGAAGACAAGTCCGATAAAAAAAAGACAAAAAAGTAATCAATTAAACATTTTCTATACTGACTTACTGTTATAGTTGATTCTCACACAAATATTTCTGTTAGTAAATTAATTTATATCATTTTTAATGGTGAACTGGATTTATTTTGATCATTTTGTAGCAGCATTTTTCTCAGAGTATATGAAAAAGTAATATTAATATTTATATGCAAATAATACTTTAATAGATTAACAAATGACTACATTCGATCAACCAATATAGTAAGATTAAGCGAGCATATCATGCGATATAATATTGTATCGCAGGGTAATAATATTCATGTTATATGACGTTCGCTATATACATTATATACTGCATTCTACACAATAATGCAAATAGACATTGAATAATTATTGAAATGAAATATTATAATGAATTATGATCTAAAATATCACTTTGATATAGATTATACATTCATTTAATGTAAATTTATCGTGATTACCAAAAACCTTATTGCAATATTGATATTGATTGATTACATTAGCATTTATATAATTGTAAATAAAATGTTGTTAACGAAAATTCTATTATGCATAATAACAAAAATATTTGTCTCCAAATATCCAATATCTTCTTCAAAAAAGTAACTGATTAGCAATTAAAAATATATTTATTCGAAGCAAAAAAAGATTGTTAAGCTCATAGTTCAAGCGTTATTTACTAGATTAGGGTTATTTTAAATATTGTTATGAAAACTTAAAAATTGAGGTTAAAATATTCAGGCGATTCTCTCATTTTGGGAAAATATTTTTTTTGCATAAAATACATTTTTTGTAGTGAATTGATGCTGTAAGTATGGAAATATTTTTTAGTTGAAAAAAAAACGAAATCCGAAAATTAAGAAAAATTAGACCATTAAAACCATTTTTTTATTTAATACAGTATTCTCCCATTAATTAAGAATCGTCTGAATATTTACTTAAAATCAAATTCATTAACAAAAAATAATATTTAAAAACACCATAACTTGCTTTATCACTTTAAAATGAACCAACGAGTAAACATTTTACAAAATTTTCAAATGTGAAAGAATTTTTTTAGTTATTTGTTTCAATAACGCAAATACATTTTATAAATTATCTAAACAAATTATATTCTCAAATAATGAAGTTGTCTCTGTTTGCCACAAATTTTATTATAATTTAATGGTTTCAATGTATCGCAGAGTGGGGGAGATTTCCTAAAAGTACAATAAAAGATATAAATGGTTTATGGCTGACAGTACCAAAATATCTAGAAAGGAACAAGAATCAGAGGAAGATATTAATATCATAACTACATATATGTATCATATATATTCAATCTCAAATATTTTGTACTGATTAGGTTGTAATGTTGAAAGAATACGGAAATATTTTAAACAGTATGCAAAAAAACGTATATGTTAAATTAATTTATTACGTAATTTGAAATTTGATATTCAAAACAAATGCATGTATACGTCATTGAAAAAAATGTCCCCAGCTCCTACCGTGTATTTTTGCAGAGCAATACTATACATAAGCCGGTACTGAGAATTTGTATGTAATCTGATCCTAATATTCTGTAAAAAGTAAGTACTAAATTGTATTTTGCATTAATAATAACAATTTATTGACTGGTTATTTTAACGCGATATGGATTATTATTAATTTATAAAAAACGTTGAAGTAATATTTTTAAATGCAAAATTATTTGTCTATGAATTGTGCAAATAATGACAACTATTTATTCATAAAAAAAAACATTTTACAGTAAACAATCTTAAACATTGTAAATATAAATGTTTATAATTGAACTATAGCACATTTCTCAAGATTAAATATTCAGATTTAATATTTTTTATATACTATAAATCACATTTGCAAAAAAATATGTTCCTGTTATATCAGAGAGAAGTTATGTAATAAATATTTTTGAATTTCTTTCTGTATATTTATTTTTAGTGTACAATTTACAAAGAAAATGACTTAACATGTGCTTTTGACATATTATTAATTAAGTTAATGTTTTATTGAATATAATTTTTCACGTTTATAAAAAATTTAGAAAGGAATGAGCTATATACTTTTAATTTTGAGAATATAGAAAACGGAATATTATATATCATATTACATGCAAAACATTTTGAGAAATTCTCCGAATTTACATCAACGAAAACGAAAGTAAGTTTAAAAAAACAGTACCGTGTTATGATATCAAGAAAGTAAAACCTATTTGTGTTAGGCTAAATTTGATTTATTATAATTATCATTTAATTTTGTTTACAAAAAAACTAATTTCTTTTATTTAAAAATTGTGTAGATTTTTTGTGTAATGGAGACATTCTTTTGAGAAAAATCAATTATATATATAACATATTTCTCGTCAAATGTCAAATTCATCTAAATTATTGAAATTGAAAAATAAAAAACATTATTGGGATCGAGTTTGACGTTAATACCTCAAACAGACATTTTTTATGTAATATTTGTGTAGTACTTATGCCATATATTTACACAAGATAATATTTAAAATGATATTTATTAATCAACTTATCATTTTACCAAATTATCTTTCTGTCTCATGTCATAGTAAAATTCACATTGCTTTAAAATCACATAGTTATTAATTCAATCTAAATTCAATATTTCATCGGTTTATAGATTTATGAAATTATTAATTTATATATTTAAAGATGTACTACATATAAGTTCCACGTAAAATGAAAATAAGAAATCTCTTGTATGTATACTTTCAAGTAAATATTTAGAACCCTCAACTTATCAAAGTTAAAAAAGAATTTAAAATACATTTCTCTACCAAAATCAAAACTCAACTCCACATCGAATCTAAACAAAATCAATACTCGAATTTGAACATATGTCGAACGCATAACATGGATTTTTTATTAAAATTTGTTCTTTTGTCCCTTAACGATTCTCGTCTCTTTAATTTCACAGGCTTCCTATGAATTCGGCCTTTATTATCGCTCATACGAAATTAGTTTTCGAAAATCATATATATTTACACAATAATTTTGGTGATTGAGCGTAACTTGCAACGGCGTGTAAATACTTGCAAGCAACTAATTAATTAAAACCTCGACTATCTACTCGGCGCTCATCCAAACTTAAAGCATGTTAAGCCGTCGAACGCGCGCATTATTAGCCGCCACAATGCACGCGGTACAGGATTTATGAATTGCGTGCGTTTGTATGTAGCAGCATCCCTTTATTCGCGAACAACGGCGAAAATCTACGCTCGTCTCTCTCTCTTTCCGACAATGGATCGTCTCAAATATCCGAACTACGGCGCGTGACGTAAAAAGGGCCATCGCGTCGCCATTCACTGAAGCGCGCGCGGCTGCGTTCGAGTTCGTGGCTCGCAAGCTCGTTCTCGCATGCCCGTCGGTCGTTGTCGGCCGATCTTGGCATTCCCGGCGATCTCGACCCGCTCAGACACGCCGCGCTTAGTCTTGTACGCGCGTCAGTGCGCGTTAGTCGAGTCGTACCGTGTGCTCCGCGCCTCGCACGAGCTTGGCCGCGACGCACCGAAGTTCCCACAAGCCGAGGACGCAGCTGACAAAGAGGCGAAAACTCCGAGAGAGAGAAACGCAAGTGCCGAGAGATTGGCGCGTCTCTCTCGCGCCAATCGTCCGCGACTCGCGCATCTTTGTTCGTCGAGACATTCCGCCGTTCGGTCTCGCTCGCGCACCCATCCCGATCGGATCCAATCCGATCTCTCCGCACTTAGCGAGGTCAGTTGACCGGTCCGCGAGCGCAGAGGGCGCGCGTGCTCTCCGACTAGACCAGTATCGCTCTGTTTTGCTTTCGCGTATGAATCATTTCGAATCGCGCGATATTCTCTAGTGTGCTTTGTGACTTATACTCTTGATTATTTTGCATTGTGCATGCAGTTTGTTGTGTGATCACTGGACCCGTGGATACGATTTTGAGGAACGTGCTCTTCGCTAATCTATAAAACTGCAGGTAGGAATCAGCAAAGGTCGAATGACGTGCGCGATTAAAGCTGCTTTTTTGTTACGAGTCTAACAAATTTTCAAGCAAATTATCGCAAGACTCGTTCTCCGTTCCTTATTTCTTATTTTCAGGCTATTTATATAAATAAATAAAAACACCAGTGAAACAGTTTTACGAACTACGGTTTGTAAGTTTAATTTATATAGAAAAACAACTGTAACTTTTTTTATACTCTCTCGGAATTAAATTGTTTACAAAGAATATCTCTAGTTCGGTTTCAGGATTATGTTCTCCTGTACCGAATGACATGTTTGAATCGTGAAAACAAAAACGAATTTCGACCAAATAGATGCGGCAAATTGTTAATTACCTTTTATAATTAAAGCGCCTGAAATAATGAACCAAAACAAGTATTTCCAGAAACATTTTTTTAATTACCGATAACACGTTTTTTTTATTTCACAATTTCCCTTTCAAAGTTCACCGAACGTATTCACCCCTAGCGTTGAAATGTTTCAAAAGCATTCTTCCCCTCGGATTCTTCAAAATTTTTCGAGTGGAACCGTTCTTGAAGTCAGAGTGTTTTAAAGTAAATTGAAAGAAGGGATCTTTTCAAGAGTTCCGACAAGTTCCGATAAAAGTGAATTTCGTGTACAAATTTCCGCATGTAAAAGTTCATATTTCGTGATGAAAAAGTGAACCTCGAACGATAACCGCGTAGTTGCGACAAAAACATTCATTACATGCCGGATTAATTAAATCCAATCGACTGTTTTTGTTTACTTTATTACATTACATTTTCGTGTCGAAAAAAATGAATCGCCTACATCACGGATTGACGTTTCCAAAACGTTATTAGCACTCCCATTTAATGCCCATTACAAATTAATCGCTTTGAATTCGATAAATTAGTATGCCCGGGAGACAAATTATTCAATCCATAATTCATTTCGGGCGCCGATATAATGCGTATCAAAACGAAACCTGTCTAACGTCGCGCGATTCGTCCGATTAATGCTAATTTATACGGAACAAAGCAAATTTCGTGAAATTTATATACTGAAAACCTTTCCCCGTGTATCATTTATTCTTATCAATGAGGCATTCGTCTCGCTCGGAACGCGACACTTCGGCTCGTTTTATTTCGAATTCGACCGACATTTTTTTTCACCCAAAATATAGAATTCGAATTAATTGATCGCGCGTCAACAATAGCCCAGGCGTCAATGATATCTTTTTTTATTAGTTGAAACATTTGAATACTAATTTGTAATTGGATTGAGGTGATAATGAATTCGGCGCACAATTTGTAGTCGGTGTTTTATTACTTAGGTAAAAATTTTATATAGGGGCCATATATATAAAATGATATATATATGGTATGGCATATATGGATACATATATGGCACCATATATAATAATATATATATATGTCACTTATATGGCGCATATATGCCACATATATGCCCCATATATGCCATTTGTATGGCGCATATATGGTGCATATATGCAATATATATGGCGTATATATGCC
>JABFPK010000407.1:0-15922 GCA_022817445.1 Habroteleia sp. ZL-2020
CTCTTCAATAGTCTTAACTTCAGACTCGAAGAAATTAAAATAAGATATTTAGTTCCGTCTATTATTCAACTATCTAATTGTCAATTTTGACTCTACGCATTGAGTAGAATAAAATCATCGAGACATAATTTCAATAACAATGAAATTCATAATTCTTCTATAGAATAAATTTAATTTATACTTAGAAAAAGATCTAAAATAAACTTAAGATTTTTTTCGAAAATTGGAATAATGTCCCTTGGAAGCTTTACTAAAGGTTAATTCGCTTTTTGGGCGTTACACCTAACTTTGACTTAGAATAAAAATCGAAATCTCTCACCTTGTCTATTGGCATTGAAGGACATGCACGACAGAGGTTCCAAAATGAACCAATCATGAGGCCGGCGTTGTAGTAGGGCAGTGGAACAGTAACAATCAGCCACCAACGGGCTGCTGAGTGCTAACTCAACTATGACTTGAGTCGTCACGTTGGAATTTGATATCCTGCAAGAAGGCCTCGAGGACTTCTTCTCCAACTGCGATTCAGCGTCAAACTTATCGTCTCTGTGCAGGTCAGCAACAATTGATACCGTTGTTACAATTAATTTTTTTGCTCAATACAAATTGTTCGTCCTGTGCCGCAATTTAACCCCTCCCCTCCGCCTACATCTAAACTGAATACATAATTACTATAACGCAACCTGCCAAAGATTCCCGGCTCGTTTAGGCGAGGATAGATTGACAATTGTATAGAAATGAATGTTATTAGCTAATGGCATGCTTGCGGTTACGTTTTGAACATGGAGAAATACAAATATTGGCATTTCGCAAATGGGATTGTTCATATTTACCGATAAAATATAACAATAATTGATAAAATATAATCAATACTTTTATCAGCTGAAGTGTGCATTTTTAATGTTATAGCATTAGCTGTTGAATCATTAATGACGTTATATTTAGAATTGCGTTTTGCATCGGCTATAAGTGAACAGAAATGAAGTCCTCGGTTTGCTGGCGGTGATACTTTTATTCGACGAGGAATGATAAAATTTAATTGGATATAAACACAAAGTTCACGTGAAAAGGTTTAAGTTATAATGTGGCAATAATGAAAGTAATTAGCGCGAGCTAATGAAAGTAGCGATTCAATAATTTTTTATTTGCTTCGTCTTGATTTTATGCTCGAGTTATTGAATTGCGTCTGTTACAGGAAAGGATTTGTTTCATATACTAAGTTAAGGTTCTGTAAGAAAGCCTATTGTTAGCTGAAATTTAATTTCAATTATTTTCACGATTAAGTGACTTTTACATTATGTCATAAGTTTAGTATGCATATAAATTCGCAAAAAGAACAAGAAAACAAATAAAATTGTTTACTTTGCAATAATGCTTAATGGATTTCCAATTGTTTTTGGACTCTTTCCATTTTTTAATGGAAAACAAAATTATTAATTGTAAAACATAAGAGTATCTTTAATTTTTGTCTTTTACCAATTTCAAATTTAATGCTACTGAATAAATGTATGCAATCGGCTTATATTTTTTTTCTTAAATTGCTCCTTATCATATCTAATGAGTTTCCAGAAATTACTTTTGTCGGTGCATTAATGAGGAAAGTTAATTCGGAAGTGAAAGAACCGCTTATAACGGTATTTTAATTCTTGAAATCAATATATTGCAAATTGATTTTCTATTATGCAGATAATTGCAACTGAAGAAAATTTGCAAAATTGACAATTTCAACAAAATTATATTTATATAATAAATAAAGACAAACTGAAAAAATTGTTTTTATTGCGTTGGGAACCGTTGGATGAAGTGACCAACAAAAGCGTATTAAAATTCTACGCGTCAATAGTTAGGCACATTTCGGTTCGACCTACGACGACGATAGCGCACTGCAGCATATTGCCCGGTTCAACTATAGATAAGTGTAGGCATAAAATATAATGCTGCGTGTTGCGAACGACTGTTTGTGTGAATCTATAAAATGTTTCCTGCCCTTTTATTGTGTTTTTGAAAAGAAAATCAATTGTTAACGCCATTCGGGGATTAAATGATAATGATATCTTCGAAATTTCCCTTATCTGATCTTATTTTACAACACATAGTATTAATTCATTAAAGTAAATAAAATAAGCGACATGAGCAATGTGGATAATCAATGATATGGATTAAAATATTAAAAATTTACTGTTAATTGAGAAGCTGTGTGAAAGTCAAGAATTCTATGTATAATTTGAAATGAATTATTTAATAATTTTGCTGTTAAAATATCAATTCTGTTCTAAATGAATCAAATATTGTGTATCATTGGAAATAGATATCTATATGTATAAAGTGCAAAGAAAATTAAATTTATATTCAAAACACAACCAGAACTTAATTAAATGGATCGAGTTGAAAATTAATTTAAAATTTAATATTTAAAATTATTTGAAAATTGATTATATGATGTATTAATGAATATTTGAACTAAATTATTTGTAATTCTATGTAGATTGAAAATGATCTACTGTAATACTGATTGCAAATGATTTTATCCACATTCAAAACGAAACTACAACAATCGTGTTTAATTAATATTGACATTATATCAAACTATTAATTATTGCATTGCGTCATCTTCTTACATCATAGTTACCATTTATTTTCAATGCATTGTTGCATGTTAAATGTGAAACGTGAGAAGGATTTAAAAAAGCCATTATAATCATCGATAACGCTGTTTTATCATAAACTATTTTGTTTTATCATAAATTTTATCATATATCATTGGTTTTACAATAAAAAAAATACGTTTCGCTCGCGTCGGCTCGTTCGCATTAATTAAACGTTAATTCTATCAGTTAGATCAGTAATTTTAAGCAAATCATCAAAATGTTTGACTCTTCTCCAAAAAGCAATTTAAATAAAATAGGAAAATAATCGATATCTCCATGCATATTTATTTTGGGCATTAAATATTCATTGAATGTTGTGTATAATAATTTTTCGTGGAAAAATTTGTCAATCAACTAGTAATTAGCCCAAGAGAATCTGGAAATTATTCAATCGTAATAAATATTTGCAATTACAATTAAATTTAACAATTAAATTTAAATTATCTTAAAAAAATAAAAAATTGTTCAAGAAGACCTTAAACAAATGAACGTGCTCTTTATTGTTCAGCGTGACATTTTCTAGATTGATAACTTTTGGAAGTATTCATTATAAAACTAAATAATTCATGACATTAATAAAGTGTTTCTGGCAGACGCAACATAAATAATCAGACACATAACCACAAAGTCATCATGAATTACCATCTCAATGGTGGTCTTTGCACTCGCTATTATCTAAATTAGCAGGATAGTTTACTAACGTTAAATTTTTAATGTCTAATCTTACTCCCGGGATCTAGAAGATTTGGCCAATACAAGAATATTATATGGTAAGCATTCACCTTGAGCAAACAAGCCAATAGCAACCTCTTCAATTCCGGTCGCTGAAGATACCAAGAACTGACAACCCAGAACTCAATATACTCTATTACAATGATTGGCTAGATATTTTGGAGTGGTACATACGTACAGTTCAACCTTCGTACACTTTGCAAGAATGTATAGCATACGTACCGTGTGTCTATGTGTAATACATGTGCATAGACCGCGGTTATTCAGCAAGAATTGTGAAACGTCTGGGTTGAGTTCTTGGGGTCATCGTCAATGACAATCGAATTGGGCACCCCAAGCCTTCATATTGACCACGATAGATTTTAACGAGACAGGAAGACCCTCCCCGATATCCGTACCGCAAAATTGGGCACAGGACGCGTGATAAAGGTCTATCAAAATGAGTGTTATACCACTCCATACTGCGAATCACGCGAAGACACCTCGAAGGTAGCCGAGCTCGATATTCCTCGGTGCATGCACGACCCCGCCGATCACCGATTACACCTATACACGTAGCAAACGTACACGCACATATACACCTGGACACACACGCATACGGTGACACGTATGCAGGTTTATAGCGCAAATGTGTGGGTGTTTATGTGGTGTACGAGAATTTCTGATGGAAAATGCTGCGAACTGAAGCTCTTACTCGACGGATTTTGGCTCAAACGATTTCGGAACAGAATCACCCGACGACGACACGCCGATGGGATAGTGCGACGACGTAGGAGGCACTGTACCGCGGCAGATCGTCGACGTCCGTCGCGACGCGTCGCCGGCAAGACGGTTTAGAGGGTGGTTTGAGGGCTGCGATGGCGCATGCCCACAAAACACGGTCGATAGTCCGCAACTTACGCGGCGCTGCTTCGCCTTTTGTCCATTTTTTCTTCCTTTTACACACACGCGAAATCTACTGCATGCCCTTCGTCTTCTTGTCCTTGTCGTTGGCCCTTGCGGAGTGGTTCGCAGCTAATTATTTGGACAGACGCTAAGATTTCCCCAATTTTCGCACGTTCCAACTTTTCGGATGTGCGATGACGTGTTTCACAAATTTGCAGACAAAAATACCTGCAAAACTGGCCAGTATTGTAGTGGACGGTCCGGGCGTGACAGAAATTTAAACAGCTGTACTTCTTGGAAATGGTACCTTGCGACGGGTAACGTCGCCGATTAATTTATCAATATCGAACGAGATATGAATCGATCTTCCCCAGTTGGCCTACGAGACGAATTTAAACCGTAACCCGAAGATTTCTGCATTATCAAATACTTTTGTTTGGTTTCCGCTGTTGCAAAATTCTATCTTAAAGTTATTTCCCCAATTTTTATCCTTTGGAAATTCAAGCCTTTGGTAAAAATAATATGCTTTTTTATCTTGATAAAAGGGCTTTGTTCCTCGATGCATTGCTGACTGATTGAGCTAAAAGGCACATTTTATTTTCGTGAACGAAAAGACGATACTTAAAGACAATTGCCACAAAGTGAAACCGGTCGAAAAGAAGTGCAATTTCGAAAGCGAGAGAGAAAGAGCAATTTGGAGAAAACATTTGCCAACGAGGTGGTTGTCTTAGTTTTTCTTACCAAAAGTAGCTTGCAATAATGAGATGGAAGAGAGGAATTGTATCTACAATAATTTAAGTTTAAATGCAGCAATGCGCGAAAGCGTCACTGTGCGAAGAAATTTGTCAGTATCGAGATCAGTTGGATTGCTGTTTCAATGCACCGATAGGCATCGACCTTTCAGGATATCGACATTTATTTGAGGATAAATTGATTGACCCGAAGAAGGACGTAGTTGTTGAGCCGGCGAGACTCTGCACCGAACCCTGCTTGGCATTGAGGCGACAACGCGACGAACATATTTTGCACCGAAAATGGCCCCAATGCCTATTGGCCGAAGGCAGCGCTGGCCAATCAGCAGCGAGCTGACGTTTACAATTCTCGAGGGAATAGTCGCATCCTTGTTCACACTACACACTAAATAAAGATACAATTAATTTCTTACTGTTCAGCATCAACGGAGTAAATCCAATCATTTTAAGGGAATGATTTATTTATCAAAGAATTTAAAAACTTGTTTACAATTCTCATGTGGATCCTTCAGAAATGTCTCTATAATTTCTTATAATTTACAAATATATGGAAAGGTTTTCATTTTACATAGCGTACTCGGAAAAAATATTAAAAACTTTAATTAAGTCCTTGAAGGACGAAGAGATCACTCTACAAAGAAAAAAGGGTATGAATAATGAAACAATTTCTAACCTGTTACTAATCAAAAGCAAGATAGCACTCGTCACTTGCCTTTGTGAAAATTTATTTACCTCTTCTCAAAGATCATAATCATGACTTTACGTGTAAATAACATTACATCGGTACGAATTACAAAATTACTGACGAACAGAAAATCATGGCGAAAACTTAGTAAAATGATTGTGGAGGTTATTTAACGAGATTCCGAACTTGTTTAATCAGCTTTTCCGCATTTACAATTCCCCAATTAATATTTATGAAATACAAAACTTCGAGAAAATCTGTCTTCGTTAATTAATCAGCAAATAATAACGAAAAATAAATAAATAGATTTTGAGATAAATAAGTAGAAAAATTGAACAATGATATATAAATAATGTCTTTGAAAATCAATTTTAATCTTGTTTTAAAGAACAATAGATAATACGGAGCGTCAATAAAAACGGTATATCTGAAAAAGCGAATTATGAATTTTCATCAAAAAATGTGAAATATCAGCTAAGGCAGCTAAACCGTACATTGGACCGTTTATCAGCAGAGTACTAAAAATTCCGACAAAGCTATTTAAGTTTTCTATAAAATCCTACGTGCACATGGGGGCCGACTATTTATGCTTCAACTTTACAAAATCGCCTTAAATTTTCGTTTAATACTGCTTGTCTATTTTCCACAAAAGATGTATTATTTTTTCCTCCGATGCAAAATGTTTTGTCGATCGCGAACTAACAAGACCATTTGTTGTTGTTTTATCACGGAGAAACAAAACTAGCGCTCTAAATTTAATACGAAACGTGTAATGGAGTGAAAATATTTTAAAAAGGAAACGGAAAAGCGAGCGATACGATCAAATCATTTTTACGAATGCACTTTTTACGGTCCGTATTTTCGTGCGATTATTATTCAAAACGCTACTATCAAAACGTTAATTAAAAATCGTGCTCAAATAATTTAAACTCATATTTTGCCACCATCTTTAAAGGTATTAAATGAAGGTAATTTATGTCACTTGTGTGTAGCCATGTATGCAGCGGATATAACACAGGTATGCTTTAATTAACTAATTTAACTTGACCGTAAAACACTTGCGAAAGACAAATGAACATCGCGTCATTTATTTAAGAAGGTCATTGTAGAGACGGAAATTTGATAAGTAGTTTAAATTTTGATCTTTATTGGGGAACCCGGGAAAGTGAAATTAATTTCTATATTTCAAATAATGATAAATAGGAAATGGAGAACTCCTTGTCGAGATCAATGACCAAAAGATAAATATATTTAGAAAATTCCGGAAATACCTTTGAGAAAATTATTGGAATTTGTTATTTATAAAAACCAGTTCCAAGAAATAATATAGAAAATTCATTTATATAAAATTATAAAATATTGTTTTTAGTATTTAATTTAACTTTGCATGCGTTTTATTTTTTATATTTATATTATATATATATATGTTATTAATTAAAATATGTGAAAATTTAATTTATTGTAATTTAGCATAAATTATTATTTTTGCTAAATTACTCTGATTTTATCTAAAGGCTTAATAATCAAAACATGAATTAAAATTATCATAATTAACTACAGTACATTACTACTCAGCAAAATTTATTCTAGATCTGCATTGATGTGATATATAACTATGACGAGTTAAGTTAATTATACAAAATTATAAGCCCGGAAAATGCACACAATGCGCATTTAATAATTCATTAATTATTGTTAATACTAGAAAAACAAAGACTGTTTACTATCCATGATAATCAGTTTCGTAACTGTCGAAAGCATTGTACATCGGGGTGAGTTTTTTATCTTGAAAACCCACCTTCAACTTCTAAATATCTTAAATAGGAAATCACATTTTTTATGCAGACTCGAATTTGTCAAAAAGAAAATATTTCATTTTTCTCAGAAATATTTTATAAGCTTTGAGATTTCATAAGTTATAAGAGATCAAAATTTTGCAAAATTATTTAGAGAGAGGTGTGTGGTGGGGTATTTATTCTTTCAAATGATTACTCAATTTTTTACATATTTTTAACTTTCTTCAAACCACGTTGAGTAACGTTCAAAATATTTCAATACCTCAAGATAAAAGCCCACTATTAACCTTAAAAAACAAATATATATTTCATTATATTTTGTCCTTTAAAATATTGTGCACTTATGAAATAATGTAATATAAATAACTGAATATTTATTTTATTATCATGCTTTAATCATTTAAATTATGTTCAATTACATTTAGAGTACATTGTGGCCAATACGTGTCAAAAACATCTATGTTATCTTCATTAAATAAGAATTAATATTTCCCAATTCGTCAAAATATATTATCTAAATACCCAGTTTTGTTGAAAAACTAATTTGTCAAACATGTAATCTTTTTTAATCCGTGCTTTATATATATGTTACAAAATTATAATATTCCGTCATATCATATTTTCATCATAGCCAAAATTGAAAGGTATATTAATTTTAATTGAACTTATAAAAATGTATACATTTTTAAATGTATAAAAACAATAATTAATTACAAGTCCAATTAAATAATATATATTGTTTTTTGATATTCATGAAAAAAGATGAAATATTTTTACTAGGTTTTATAACTTTATAAACCTAAAAATATTTCATGAATTATAATTATACATCATGTTAAATTAAAATCATTTGCATTGCACTGCACTATTAATATAACATATATTTTGTATTAAAGAAAAAAAGTTACACTATATTATGATGATTATAACCCATGATGTTCTTTTTTCTGAAAACACTCTAGAACAATTCGCGCGGTGTTAATAGGTCAACAGTTTTCGAGTGGTAAACGTAAGTAAAGTCGGACCGGTATGTGTTCGGATCAGCCGCGGCGAGAGATTTATAAGCGGGTAAAAGATGTTCGAAAATTTGCGCTACTACAAGACTAAAACCAGGTCGATAATGGTTGAGTTAATAACATCACCAAATGTATGATTATGTCATGGCACGCCTAGCTGAATCCTAACTGGATCCCGATTAAATCACTTAACCGTGTCACTTAATTACTAATGGATTTCATAATTTGAAATTAATTGCTGAGAAAACGATAAATGAGTCCTATTTTGAAAATATCATATGCATTGTTTTTTTGATCAAACGGATTGACGATACATTTATTCTTGTTAAAAATAATTTTATCTTTTCTAAATGTCACATCGAAAGACAATTTTGCTTACTTGGGAACTTTAAAAGTATCGACAACATTTTTTGTCGCAATTCTTCAAAAAAGACTTTTTTCATTTAACTGTAAATCACAGTTGATTTGGTTTACATAGGTACAAATTCTAGTTCTAAACGTACTTTTTTCCATTTGACTTAATACAGTAATGTAATTGGTTGAAGCGTTTAAACTTATTTTCCTAGTAGAGAGATGATTAAAAAATTAATATCTACGATTTAATTTAATGATTTAAACTAATTTTTGAATTATCTTATAACTTTCTTTTTGAAATTAAATTAACTATGTAAATTTAATTTCAAAGATACACAGAAACATTACTGTTAAAATATTTAATCATAATAGTGTTCATATTTTCTGTCTCTATTCTATGTTTTTATTAGGGTTAAATAATTAGGATAAATGAATACATTTCTTGCACATGTATTATTAATTTTGGAATACAATTTAAACGTTTTTCGAGATCTTCTGATTACTTTTTCGTTACAAAAGAGTTTATATATTTTAAAGAATAATATTATATCATTCCTCTCCCTCCCTCCCTCTCTTTAACCCGCATTTTACTGAGGTTTACATAGTTATGATGATAAAAACTCAAATATTTTTAGAACGAGCGTACTAAGGGTTGTATAACTGTCCTGTCCAAACGGGGGATATGACTCAATTTTGGTAAATGTGCCAAAAATCGCCAAAGAGGTACTTGAGATTGGATGACGTATTTTTTATATATGTATATAATTACATTATGTCTATAAAAATCTAAACATTTCGAATTATTATAAATTAATACAAATAATTCTCAATTTTTGTTTTAAAGTATTTATTTATTTTTTTATTTACGCGATATTCCCTTGGATATTTCCTTATACATTTTTCGTATTAAAATTTTTAAAGTATATATTACGTTTAAAACCTAAAAAATAAACATATTTTATAAAAATATATAATACAATAATAGCATGGAATTTGATTTCCATTGGTAAAGCCATATATTCAATTGAAAAATATAATTACAATTCAATAAATGAAGATATTTTTGAAACGCATGAACTGATTTTAAATGAAAAATTATAGTCCTGTTATAGAATTTCCAATTCTCTATGGACGTAAAGTGTAAAAACGTGCATGAAAAATAAAATGTACAATGTAATAAAAAACAATGCAAATTTTATTTTACATATTTAAAATAAAAATATAGAAATTGTAAAAAATTTGGTACATCGTCGAAATATCAATAAGATTTTTATAATTTAGATATTTATTTTTGTCTTGTATTACATCTCAAAATCGATACGGGTATAGGATCTTATACATATCTATACATACAAAATGATATGAAGACAACACCGACCACATCAAGGACACTAAACATCACTGCGGGATGATCACAATTTACAATACTTGAAAAAAAAATTTTTTTCTACATATTTCTCAAGAATACATGAATGAAACTCGCATATATTCATGCATAGAGTAATTTATATGTTAATCTCTTACAGAAAAAAATTTGTAATAAAAAAAAATTGAACTCTGCAATAACACTACGTACAAGTTACTTTATTTTCAAGAAATAACTTGAACACACACAGATTTTATTTAAATTAATAATATTTAAAAAACGTAATACGTAAAAGCATTTCGTAATAGTCATAAAATTCAACAACTGAAAATAAAAATGACTCCAGTCCATCGTTCAGCTGCAAATAGTATATCTATATATAGTGTACTATATATTATATAAATTAAATTGTGACGTTTAAAAGTAATCAAACTGACTACTTTTATACGTCTCATATTTCAACAATTTAATTAAAAAAGAAATTAATTTACAATAGTTTCCTTTCGCATTTAAAGACGAAATTCAAACTACGGTTTTAGTTACATAAACCGTGGGTTACGGATAAATCGTATATATCAATTGAGACGACAAACGAGAGCTAAGATTTCTCCGCGATAGTTAAATGACAGTCGAAATGGATTATGCTTGGATGCATTTTATGTACATAAATATTGGCCTGATATAAATGATTTATTTGCGAAGGCACGTTTCGGGCAGCATAAAAGCACGCCCGATACACATCTGCCGTACGATACAAACACGAGTCCAGAATAGGATATTGAAATTCGCAAAGTTCAATCTTGCAGATGTGCTTTCTTTCTCGTTTGTTTTATCCTGTTTTTCTTGTTTTCTAATGCTTATTCGAGTTAATAAAAGCTAACTACTCGCAACCTCAAAATTTAACAACTTTACATGTTTTGATTCACTTAATTTTCTCCCATGCGCCATACCTGCAAATTTACTTGTTCCATTATACCTTATATAACAATAAAGTACATTGAAATTTATTTTATGTCTGCTTTTGATTTTATCAACAATTTATTCTAGAAAATATAATCTTATTTGCCGAGATTTAAGTTACGTTAAATTTCCGCTGCCACGCATCATATATATTCATGAATTTGTTCAAGGATGAAGTATGAAAATGTTCTTCCAAATCGATCCCGAAATTATAGCGTGCAAATAAGACTTTCCGTTTCGTTCGGCAAAATTTCACAGTCACGGCAGGTTCCGTTTTTTCCTAACCAACCGGTAAGAAAGATTCCGAAGCAATTGATTGTCGGGAATGCAATATTTATGTGATCAAGCGAAATCGAAAGGGAAAATGAAGTAAAAAAGGTGGAAAAAATGTATCAGAACTTTATGAATTAATGTTTAATTATAAAATATAGTAATGCACTCAAAATGTTGAAGAAAAACAATATAAAAAATGTCCGGTAAAGTTGAATTCTGAATTGTTTTGAATATTGTAAGTTTTTGCGAAGCTTGACGCAAAAGAAATTCGGCATTACACTACTAACACATTTTACAGCTACTTTGATTTTATTAATACGTCCCTGAATACTACAATAGAAAGTACTTCTCATCGCGGGGTTACGAAAAGTGCAATTTGTGTCGCCTTTGCTTCTGCTGATTCAGCAACTACCTCGTTTTCTTGGCATTGATGAAAATCAATAACGAGGATGTTAACGAACATTTAAGCTTCGTTTCTCTGCATTTCTTCTTCGACGAATATGACAAAAATTCCTGAAATCTTAGTCAAATACCTCAATACATTATACTCTTTGAAATTAAAATTGACGACATCCAGAATTGAACAATAATTCAAATTGCAACAAAATCTTATTATAATGCATAAAAAGTCAACTCAAATTATAATTGAGTAAAGAATCCTTAAATGAGAGAGTATTTTTTCCAATATCTCCTTGTAAGCATTTTTACAAAGAATATCCAATTGGCAATAATCAATATACCGGACGGCTATATATATAGTGTACATCGATTGTATTTTAAAACTGTAGAACTGATGATAATTAATGCATGAAACGTACAACGTAAATCTTGCGCAAAATTTGCAAATCGTTCAAATCTAAATGAGAACGAAAAGAATTATTAAATTATTTCTCGGGATAAATGCTCTGTATGTATATGTTGTATGCCAAAAACTATTGTGGTTGAAGCAAAAGAGAAAAGTTCAAAAAAATCAAAGTATATATACTACTTCATTTATAAAGTCAAAAAGATAATTCCTGATTACTTTTGTCAAAATGCAATCAGACATTTCGTTCCTGGAAAGTGGATTAATGCCAGGGACGAGCAAGAGGTTCTCTCTGAGATTAAATATCCTTTAGTTTAGTTCAACTTTGTTTGACTAAACTAATTCAATAATAATCATGATCAGCCGCTTTTCTATGAAGTCAACCTTTTTGCTGAAATTTCGCAAATTTACGAAAATTTATCTTTGGTATTCTGATTCTTCATCCAGTGTAACGTTTCAAGCTCAAAGTTTGTATTTTTGTTTAAGTGGGAGATGTTTAAATAAATTATTTTCGAGGAATGCAAATGATCAAATTGTAAGTGGTTTTATAACAATTAGAAGAATCTTAATTTCGACGATTCTCGGTAAGCAGAAACCTGAAATGATTCTTAATAAAACATAGTATTCAACATGATTTAAATAAAATGATTATAAATGATCTTACGTAATTTAATTCAATATTAATTTATGAGAACGCGTATACCATTTTATTCATATGTATAATAATTTTTTCTCAAGAAATATATATATAATTAGCACATAATTTATGTAACGAATTCGACGTAATCAATAAGAAGCAATACCCTTTTACCTTTTAGTTATCATTAAATTCTATTTATTGAAGTTTCTAACTTTGACCCCTAAACAATGGCATTTTAAAAACGCTCCCAGGACCTTGAAAAAGTTGGTTTACTTCAGATATTTACGTAACTTGGCATTCCTACCAAAACTTCCGAAGTTAATTTCTTATTAACTTAAATAACGTATTTAAGTTAATAATATCGATGAAATATATAAAATAATCTTGATTCTAAACCAATGTCTTCACTTTCGTGATCACCTACTTACCTCTCCATTCTCTACCAACTAATCCAATAAGATCTAACAGGAAAGTACATTATAAAATCTGATAATATTTGTTCAAGTTTCGTAATAGTCAATTCTCAGCTTTCAAATTTACATTCTCTCTCTCCCATATTCAAATCATTGAAGTCCGCATAATATATTTCAGAAACTTAGTGCGAACAAAGTTTCTTGCCCAAACCCAGATGGTTAACCCTTCGTCTGTTCTAGATTTGTCCGTCTCGTTCGGGCGAAAGAGTTGAGAATTACCTCTATCGTTCTCTGCCAACGTTTTCATGCGTTCGCACATGCAAAGGGTTAAACGACTCGCGCGCGGCGGTAAAAAGCTTATGCCCGGTCAACGACCCCACCGCACTATCCGTCCGCCATCCAGCTCAACCTTACCTTCCCTTGCATCGCCCTCCCCTTTCCATAAACACCGACTTATTTCGCAAATTTTTCTATGAAAGTGACCTGGTCAGAACGGTTCGTCGAGTTTTCGTTGACCCGACCTCCGAATGGGTTCATCGTCCGGAAATCTAGGTCGCGGGACTCCGCGACTACTACGAACCGTTCAGCCCCGGGACTCACCAGGTACTGTCGACAGGACTTCTTGTGCTTGTTACAGCCTCGTTTTTTCTTCTTGGCGACAGCGGTGTTTGGCAGGCCGTTGGCCGTCTTTTCCTTGCAAGGTGTGCCGAGGTTAGACTTATTGGCAGGCATGGCCTGAGGTCATGCAGCGCGGGCACCAGCTATATGACCGTAACTGTCGCGGTCATCCAGCACAGACACGCTTCTCGACGCGAATCGCGACTTTATCCGAATTATGTATTTTACAATCAGCGAGTGACAGATGCTCGAGCGTGGTCTTGTGGCGGAGTGTGAGTGCGCGTTACCTGGCGCCTGCGCCCGCCGAGATCTGCCACGAGATGAGCCGGAATTGTGTGGGTGTGCGAGCGTGTGTCCCACATTAGACGAATGTCCCTGCGACGCGACGCTTCTACACCCACGCTTCCCGAATCCTAAACACCTAGTCTGCCCGAGTGAAACAATGGTGAACACGCGACCTGCTAATCCCATAGGGATGAGTAGGTTGCGTGTTATCGGGCCGATTAAGAGGGTAATGGCGTTGTTAATGACACCACGTGCTACGTTGAGAGATATTCTTGATGAAACTTTATACGAATGCGATAAATTTTATTAATCTGGTATGGGAACCCTGGCTGAGGAATATAAAAAAATTCAGGGACAAAATATGCATATTTACCTTTCGCTTTAAAAGTGATATATCTTTTCATAATTTTCAGCTGAAAATAATGTTGTTAGTATACTAATGTGCTTTGTAAGTCGATTATTTTAATTAAGTTTCTATAAACCTACGTCTAAATAAAATTAACTGGTTAAGATGTATACAATATTTTGTGTAAATATCACGCGTAGAAAAAACTAGTCTGGCGAAAGTCTGGTTAAAGTCTGGCAAAAGTTTGGTAAAGTCTGGACACAAAGTCTGGCTAAGTCTGATTCATGATCGAGTTCTAGACTGTCTTTAGTCTGGCATCCTATACTTCTGCCAGACTAATGAAGTTTGGTACACAATTTTTTTGTCATATTTAGATACTGAACCCAAGTCTGACTTCCCAGATTCATTCCAGACTAACAAAATCTGGCATCGAAGACTAATAAAGTCAGGATTACCAGACTTGTGTTAAAAATCTAACGTAAGTCGAAAAATAGTATGCCTGACTTTAATAGTAATCTGACAGGAATATGGAGAGCCAGACTTTGATAGTCTGGCAGGAGCATGGACGGCCAGACTACCGTTCAAAAAAGGAGAATCTGGAACTCGATCCTGAACCAGACTCGGCCAACCTTCTCAGACTTTTGCCAAACTTATTTTTTCCACGCGAGGAAAAGTTTTAAAAATCGTTTATTTGATGATTTAAATATGGTTATCGTTTCTTCTTCGAGTTAAAACTTGAAATAATGTAATTTATCTATATTAAATTTCCCTCATTAAATGTTGGCGTAACGTGTTTAAAAAATATAAAAATTTGTAAATAAAAATTTTATTACGAATAATAGGAATTTTGCATCACGAATTTGAATTTGCACGCAAACGTAACAAGGTGGAATAAATTTCGAGGTATCAGGCATACAAATATTAATGAACAAATACATAGCAATGCAAATGTACATTCATGCAATACTCAGAATTAATAAATGAATCAAAGAACATTGGAAATTTGTATATATAGTCAAGCATTTGTTGTTTGAAGAAAATATAGCAATCGTAATTAATTTATTTGATATTTTAATTATAATAACAATAATAATTTGCTAAAGTTAACTTTAAAATTTAAAGCTAGAATATAGAATTTCTGAATATATAATTTATAGATTTTGACGGAAAATTTATATCAAGTTTAATAATATTAATATCGTTTTGAAGATAAATGTATTTGATTGCCCGCGCGGAAAAAGTAGTCGTGGCTGAGACCATGGGAAGAATTTTTGCCACGGAGTTTGCCACAATGTCCAATGGCTCTAGCCACGTATGCCACAGGCTCTACCACCTGTGGGAGACCCATGGC
>JABFPK010000408.1:0-15918 GCA_022817445.1 Habroteleia sp. ZL-2020
GTTTCAATGTATTCTCAATAATCCCCGGCAGAACCGGAAAGTCGGGCGGTGGGTGGACCGAAGGTCACATGGAGGGAGGTGTAATGCAAGCGCGGCAGCCAGTGAAAAAGCTTTGGGCCATTCTATGAATGAACTCGGTCGATAACGAAGTTTTGTTACTTGAACGATCGATAAACTGAGCAGTCAAAATCGCGTGCAAACGATCAACAATTCGCAACTTAATTAGTACCGGGCACGATGCTACTTCGCTGAACGAATTTTCACTTAATTCTCCACTAATTGGCAACAGAACGACTCCGAAGACAATGCAAACGCGACTCGACGCACGCCAAAAGCAAATATCAAGCGACGAAGTAGAAATAAAATAACGCGAGCAAGGGAAACGAAATCTTAACGCTTTAGATTGTTGTTTTTGTCGAATGTTTACGCGCGCGTGTACGTTGTCAGCAAACGGGCGCGGTTCAAACGTATAAACACTGACAGGCAGCGAGAAATTGCGAGACGTAAATAAAAGGCGAAACGCGGCGAACTGTCAACGAGCGAATTTAGGAGGAATTTTTTCGAAACGATAGTCGCTAGGTGCGGCGGGACTGTAATTGATCAAAGTACCTGGTCTTCGAAACGCGCGATCAGTGAATTGGCCCATTCGCTCGGCTTCTGTGTACCCATGTCGCGCTGATGTTTACTGGCGATACGTCATCGCGGTTAAACGTCAAGATTCAGGCGAGGATCCTTGCCAGCGCGATCGCTCCGTCCAAAAACATCAGGACGCCGCCATTTGTGCCAGTAGACTGGTGTCGGCGGTCGGCCGAATCTCTAGCTGAGCTTGGGGGTGGAAAAACGAGCAGTCGCGCACCACGCAACCGCGCCATTCATAAAAGCTCGGGGCCGACAGATCGATCGACGCGACGTGGGTTCGATCCACGGTCAAGTCGCGCGCGTTCTCCATTCTTAACGCCGTCACACGCTTCGTTCTACTGTTTCAATAACGCCGTTTGTTCGATACAGTCAGGGACGTTGCCAGACGATATTTTTATTTTGTTTTTCGTTCTTCATTCTTATCAAATTTGAGCTATTACGTGCAGAACAATTATATTTAACAGTTTAACATGTTTTGCAAATTTGTTTGGAGTAAAAAATATAATTATAAACCAAAATTTGTATTATCAGCGTGGTAAAAACTAGTAAATTTTTATTTTTATTTCGTACTCAATTTTTGTTCAATGTATTTAATTGAAATAATATTCTGTTTAAGAAAATGTTTATTTAAAATAACGAATTTGAAGAAAGAAAGAATAAGGAGTGCACGCGAGCAACATTTATTATGCATTTTTTTTCATTCATAAAAATAAAACGGACAGAATTGATGTATCAGAAGTACGTATGACGGTCGCCGAAAGATATAAATCTTTGCATAAATGAATCTACATTAATTTAGACGTTAATTTATGGACGTTTAGAAACATGTCGGAATAAATATATTTACTTCGTTGAAATGTTGTTTTGTAGGCATGTCGTTATATGTGCCCTTTTCTAAAAAGTTCGCATTTTATTAAAAGAAACTCTGAGGACTTTACCATTGTTCAGTCTAGTTTGCCTCAACTTTAGTTGAATGAAACTGGGCTCCGAGTCTTCCATTCTTTATGCTTTATACACAAAGATTATATTATTTACCTTTGTGGCTAATTCTATCCTATTTAGAAATTTAAATTTCGTGGTACCGGATATTTACTACTTTCCCTATTATGCCTTATCTATATTTTTACATTATTAAGAGACGCTAAACACTTCCCAATGCAAAATTTGAATATACTAATTGTTAATAAATATTATTAAATAAATAATTGTTTGTATAACTTTTTCGTTTCAAGTATTTGTGATTAATGATTGCGATTATTCTATATTGAAAAGCGAAAATTAAATGAGTTTTCACTTCACGGAAAAATAATTGGTTTTTGTGAATAAATTCTTAATGGATGTAATAGTTCCTAAACAGATGGAAATTAGGAAAATTATAATTTGTAAATATTTTTAATTTCAGATGGAAATAGCGTGTATTGATGTTATGAAAGTGTTAACATTCAAAGAATGTTGTAAAGAATTTATTTTAAATTAATTACCTTATAATATATGAGAAAGTATGAACTTTCATCATTTTAACAAGTAACTAAGTATTTTGACCGTTATGAACAAAATGCAAGTCATGGGACATATGTATTAATATTTAATATTTTTTCAGATTATTTTCTGACTTCGTTCTTTTTACAAGACCTTTTCAAAACTATTTGTAAATTAATCAAACATATAAAATATGTTGATAAATTTTAACCATATTTGAACGAAAACAAAAAACAATCATGTAATTTTAAAAATTTCAAAAAATCAAAGAAAACGGTTGGCTTTTAATTAAATATTAAAATCACAATAAATCCCAAGAATGTTTATTTGGTTCCTAGAGGTCACCCTTCCTACTATTATTCAACAAAAAGGAACGTTTTGGGCATATTGGGAATAATTATCCAATTAATTATTTTCTCATAATAATAAAACGTAATGTATTTTTTATTCATATATTCGAGTGTGTTTGAATTACATTAACACTTTCTAAATTAGAGTCATCTCGTATGTACTCTTTGCAAAGTTTTTTTAACGAAAAGTGGTATAATCATTCTAATAAAGTAATATTAATAGTGATTACGTACATACAGTTGTTACAGATTATATTTTAAAATGATAATACACAGACAATAAAGATAAGCGTCACGAACTATAAATAAAACGTAAAGGAAGTTCCTCAAAAGACTGAACTATAAAATCTTGTTTCTTCTACACGTAAAAAATGAAGCAAATACGTGGTGTAATAATGGAATTTATTAATCCAATCAGGTAAGTTTATTTTCATATTTTATTAATAATTCTTAAATATATATAATTCAGCATACGTATTTTCAAATATGTAAGAATGAAATAATGTGCATATATAAGTTCACACATACACAAGTTTATATATATATATATATATATATATATAATTATATATAATTACCATACCTGCAATTAATCAGTGTCCATATGAATAATTATTATTATCATACATATTCAAGATACGTGATAATAATGATTATTTTCAAGATATTAATAGTGCAAATATATAAAATTGTATTAATCTATAAATAAAGTTTATTTTTTATTATTTTTATTGCGCGAATTTTTTAAATTTTTGCAGATGCGATTTCAATTCTAAGACTATTATTAAAGTGAGAGAGAAAAAATTAAATAAACAATTAATTAACAATATATTTAAACAATCTTTTTAATAATATGCTTGATTAACTTAAAAATTAATTTTTAATCATACGAGTAAGTCCTTAAGTTTTCTTAATCTTAATTTTAAATTAAATTTTAATTTGTAATATTTCTTGTAAAAAGAACGAAACGTAGGCTTTGAATAAATTAAAATCACAACAATAAGTTCCAGGAATTTTATAATAATATTAAACATTTAAAGCAATCAAAATTTGTTTGTAAATAGAAAATAAACTTAATTTTTTATTTATATGTTATAGTATAAGAAAATTTGTTTCAATAATAATTATATTAAAACATTATTAAGTATTATGAATATTTGATTAGATATATGCGAATTTAAATTACGTTCAAAATTTGTATCTAAACTTCTTGAATGCACGCAGATGAGTCATACATTAATGCAAGTTTTACTAAGAATCAAGTTCTTGAACTAGATTTAATAATAAATTCCAGACCATTAATGACAGAATGATAATATTATATACAATTAACGTTTGTTATAAAGTTTTTTTTATTCAAAACAGTTTTTATATATATAAATCATTTGTTTAATTTAGAATTTATATACTAGAGTTATGTAAAAGTAAACATTTTTTTATAATATATGTAAACAATGTGCTGCTCAAAGTTTTATTGCTCTTTTGATTAAATTTATTGTAAATGTACTTAGAAGTAAACATGTTTTTACGTGCATATTTATTTTTTTACTATTCTTACATATTTTTAATGCTATATTTCATTACGTTTAATTCAAACTTTTACTGTTTTTACTTACATTTATTACGTGCATAACAAACATGTTCAGATATGCATATTATAAAGTCATTATTTAAAACAAAATTCTTTAAAATAAACCTCAACTAATTTCGCAAAAAAGCTATATACAAATATTTAAAGAACATTTCGTATTACTTTATTTAGAAAAGGTTATACATTTTAATCTTCACAAAAACTTTTTTGCACCTATTTAAACAATATAACATTTAATTACTCGTGCAAATTATCTTTTCGAATGTTATTAAAAAACTACTATTTTATGATATTTCGCTGGTCAGCTCATTGTACCATTAAATTGCAAACATTGCGTTATTTTCGATAATCAAAATGCCAGATTTTTTTCGATTATACAATTAGAACAAATCGTGGATCGTTCAAAGTGCAATCATATTTGGCGCGCGCATGCGACTTGCTAGGCGTCGTTGGCGAGTGAACGCGCGTGCGCGAGATGGCGCGCGCTGTCTCTTTTCAAAAGTTAATTGTTGTATGCGGTACGCGATCGTTCGCATACACGTACGTCGTGAAGTACTGCGCCTGCCTGAGAATCTGTTGCGCGTGTGTCTGAAAGTTGGATTCCTTACAAACGGAAACTCGGACGCCATCCTCGGCGAAATCGAAGCGATCGGCGAAGCGAGTTGGAAGGTGGTCGCGAGGCTAAGCATTATCGGGCGCGAGCGACGTCTGTTCGGAGTAGCGTGCGTCGCGCGTTGATATGTGATCAACGGCGGACAAACGATTTGGAGAAAGAGCGAAACTGGCGGCGAGCGGGCGGTTCCCACGTTCGGCTGCGAGCGAGCAACAAGTGTCAGTGACGCGCACTTATTCCAGTTTGAACTCGTTTCGGGGTTCGCGGAGTCAATCGAGCGGCGAAAACAATGGGCTGCACGGTAAGCACCACCGGCGAGAAGGAGGCCGCCGAGAGGTCCAAGAAAATTGACAAGGATCTCCGAGCGGACGGGGAACGCGCCGCCAGCGAGGTCAAGCTTCTTCTGCTGGGTACGTGTTTTTTTCTTCCGCTTTCTGCCTGCAAATTGGCCACCCTTTGGCGCGTCATTTCTCGGTTCACGCGATGAGCAATGAACTCGTAAACGCTCCAGAGGGTTCCAGCGGTTATCGGCGAACGGTTTCAAAGTCGATTCTTCTTTTTGTACGCGGCAGAATTAACGAGGGGAAAGATAGCAGTGTCACCGAATGGAATTCTGTAGCGTATTGTTGTTGCTATTTACAAAGCGCTGATGTGTACCGTCGTTTGACAAATCCAACCAAACAATATTTCTTGGGAAACGCAGCGTACTGAACTGGTATTATGGTTTTCGACTTTTTCGTGGCTTGAATTAACTTGTGAATTGAACGACTGAGCAAAACAGTGATACGACTTGAACAAAAATAACGTTGTTGCAGAATTAGAACATATTAATAAATAATTAGTACAAAATTATCTACAGATCGTTATCGTTAATTCTGAAATTCGGTTGTTTGGTTTTAAATTGAACAAAATCTAGTTTTTATATACGAATTAGACGAATTAGAATTTAATTTTGCATTCGCAAGAACAAAATAATTGCAGGTATTGAACAAATAATTTGGTAGAGTTAATATTTCGTTTTTTAGATAGGCATATTTGTTAGATGAATAATTTTGGAAACTTTTTTAACAGGTTCTATCAGATCTTTGTTTCACGAGTCCCATATTTATAGTAAATGACTTTTATATTGCTTGTAATTAAAATTGTTTGAGCGTTGTGTAAAATACTTTAAACATTTGTGGTCGTCGTTAATTTGGTTCTAAGTTGGCGCGATAAAAATATGGGTGAAATGACAATAATAGGCATTTTATTTAATAAAACTTCGCCTCGTCGTGACCACGTTGTTGCAAATAATATTTTATTCATGCTCATATTGATTGTTAAACCTCGCAAAGCACACAGTCAATTGTTTTCTATAACACGCACTGCCACAATGTTAACAATGCTTTATTTTCGTCCCATTCAATGCAGTTTTGAATAAGATTAATTTATTTAAAATTATACATTTTTTCTTGATAACAATTGCAATGAGCTTTAATCAGATTTATTGGTTTGACGTTGTTGCAAACTAAATTTATTATTGAGTGAAATCCAGTTTCATTATTTTAAAAATATTCAGTTGGATTAAAGTTGTTTTCATGAATATTTCTTTTGAGTTTGTGAATAATGCAATTTATGCATATATATGCATTTATAACAATATATATATATATTGATTTCATGTTTAACTACTGATATTGTTTAATTAATAGAAAAATACATAATGTCACTAAGATAAAGCATGTTTGAATTTCCTCCTTCCAACTGTGAGTACAAGTTCGAATGGAATAATAGAGATTGCTGAATTATTACATGTTATTGAACTTATAACTAAGCGTTCAGAGATATAAATAATAGAGGCCTTAATAATCTATGATTCTGCTAGAATTTGAGGAAGATACAACTTTTTCAAAAACATTAAATCTGCGTACGCACGCAATCCACTTGTATCATTTTAACAATTATTTAATTATCGATAATTCCATTTCGAATTGGCCTAATTAACGGAATCGTCATTAATTAATCGCGAATTCTCTTCTGCTTCTGTGTGAGGTTTCTCGTTAAAAACTCTGTCATGTTATAATTTTAAAACAACAGGAAATCTTGAACGTTTGGCGTCGACTGAATCACCATGCATCATTCTCCGTCACAGAGTTTTTCATGTTTGATGAATCAGAATTTTCATTAATTTTCGATAAGGGATTTCGAGCATTCCTTCTCAATTTCTTCCCAAATCATTTTGTTTGTCAATTTAAAATCAATTGCACCCTTGAACTGACGACAACAATTTGTAATTTGTTAAATAACAATTTTCTAACAAATACCGTGCATAATTATTCAAAATTAATTTAAAAATACCTATAGGTTCTTAAATTCATAATACTTTCTAAAAGCGAGTTTAATTAAATCCATTAGTAATTATTTGATAGAATGAATGGAACACATTGTTGACATTTTACGTAATTTTAGATAAAGTAAGTTAACATGAGCATAATTGCTCTCGTGAGTCACACCAGCTTGCATTATTCTGTCTCAAAAATCAATTGAAACGTTATATCATCGATGAGAAAAATGACAAAAAATGGGATATGCATTTCTCTTTAATTAATTCAATTCTTACGTCATAACCGCTTAATCTTAAACGAGATAAGCATTTTTGAGCCGAACCGGATAATTGAACCCGATCTAATCGAAACTGATATGTATTTTTAGGTGCCGGAGAATCAGGAAAATCAACGATCGTTAAACAGATGAAAATAATTCACGAAACGGGATATAGCAAAGAAGAATGTGAGCAGTACAAGCCGGTTGTATACAGCAACACGATACAAAGTCTCATGGCAATAATCAAGGCAATGGGTAACCTTAGAATTAACTTCGCGGATCACAACAAAGCGGTAATTATTTTGAGAACGAGTTCCTTCCGTGTCTAGTAATAAAAATTATTTCATGGCTTGTTTATTACGGATGATTAATGTCAAGTTTTCATAAGCTTTTGGATCATGCTTCAAAAGAACTGCAAGTTAAAGTGACGCCGAAAGCGAAATCATCTGCTTTGATGCGTGTGAAGTTCCAAAAGGTTTTTTTTCTTAACGAATTTTTTGAATTGTTACATTTTATTGAATTCAATATATTTGATAAAAATAAATATTTAAATTGTATATTTTGCATGATACTAGAATACAAACTTTAGATATATTTCATGATATTACATATGATTAATTTAAACTAATGGATCAGTTAGATAATTCTTTGACAAAAAAACGTTTGGAACTTCATGCAGATTTTTTTTTTCATTACAGATTTTCTAAATTGCGACGAAGCCAGGAAATATTAATTCATTAAAGGACTCGAGCGCCATTTTCTCAATGTTTTTTACATGTTCTGAAGTACAAGTATTATAATTTTGATACGAAGATAAACTAAGAGGTGTAATTTCGTTTGCGAGGTGAGAAAAGAACGAATTTACATCTCTTGTCATCCGATTGCGAAACAAATAGCTTTTGGTACACGAATAATCATACTCACAGAATGACGGTCAAGTCCAAGTGTGAATTAATATTTAAGAATATTATTTTTGTTTCAAAAGACACTAATTACGTGAATATTACTCCAGCATCACCTTAAGAAATTATGGATCGGGGTAGAAATACTCCAAGCAATACTGAAATTCCCTATAAGAAGTGAAAATGACTATGATGTTGTAGCAATGATTTTTAAAATGTTTTGACAACGTTATTGTGTCCGAAATTATTAAATACTGTCTTAATATTATAGTTATGTTCATACCACGCATATAAAATCGATGAAAAATCTTTTCATATTTGAGAATCGATCCCTTTTCCTAAAGTGGAAAGCCCGGCATCTTACCTCCGAGCTACCGTGCCACTTGTAAATGTTAATAGTTTATTTAGTATTACCACTTATCGACTGACTTATTTTATGAAACAGTTGACATTTCAATGTTAGAGAGATAATACAAAAATATTCGTGTGAACAATATTGTAAAATTAATACAATATTGTTTAATATTCATGAATATTCATTTTTTATAGGGTTGATATGTATATTTCATTCAAAAAATGTTCGGGTGGTAGTCATTTTATCAACAAATCATTTTATTGTTATTATCATTTTGTCGAAAAATCATTTTATGATAAACTAAATGATTAAATCAGTGATTTTTCAATAAAATGGCAGTGACAATAAAATGAAAATTCGATAACATGATTACCAGCCAAATATTCGATTATTTTATTCTTTTTGAATTAATGATATAGCGAAAACGAGTTCAAAGTAATGATATGTAATGATTCGTTGGTTATTTGCAGGAATTAGCAAGACATTTTTTTACATTAGCATCGGCGGCAGAAGAGGGTGAACTAAATAGCGACTTGGTGTATTTAATGAAGAGATTATGGCAGGATGCTGGAGTGCAGCTCTGTTTTACACGCAGCCGGGAATATCAGCTCAATGATTCTGCAGCGTATTACCTTAACGCTTTGGATCGCATTGCTCAGCCTAATTATGTCCCGACACAACAGGACGTCCTTAGGACTCGCGTTAAAACGACAGGCATTGTTGAAACACATTTTTCATTCAAAGGACTTCATTTCAAGTATGCTTCAATCATTTTTCGAAGTTGTAAAAACCTAAAGAAAATGATTACAACAATGATACTTTGTTATATAAGTTCATATGATGTTATACATTCATAATTATCTTTTTATACGCAAAATTTTATGAGTCATATGCGTAGGATATTTGCGCAGAAAAAAAATTAAATTCTCTTATTAAGTTTTGTATAATTTGTTAAATAGAAATGAAAAGATTGATATTAGCAATGTAACATTTATGATTTTCAACTTACTAAACGCATTGGTAAAACCATAATGAAAGTGTATAAAAGTAATTGATTGCGTGAGATATAGTTGGTAATGTAATGGATACAAGTGCTCGTCACCCCAATACATAAAATGTTTCTATATTATATATAGTAATTTAACTTGATGATTCTCCTCGAATATATATGTATATATAGATAAGAGTTAATATTCTTAATAAATTAAAAAAATAATGCGATAGCAAAATATTGGCAAAAATTAATTTGTGCATAAAAAGTCACTCGCAGTCATCAGTTACTTTATTTAATTACTTTAACTAACAGTCTAATCGTTAAAGCAATAATCTAAATGAAAATAAAATAAATGCCAAGAAACTTTGCATAATATGTATACAAATTCATGTGTAGGAAGATAAAAATTAAGAAAATTAGTTAGATAATATTTAAATTTTATTATTTTTCGTCATACTACAAGCTATTCTTTTGTTGTTAACAGATTTTTTGTATTATTTTGTTTTATTAAACGTGATTTTAATTTTTTATTGAATAGACAATTTTGTTATTAATATAAAATTAATAACTTTTACTCTGCTAATTAGTAACGTTTAAATCAAATAAAACAATTATAACAAACAATTGTTATAATGCTTTGTAGAATCAAAATATATTTTTTCATATTCGAAGTAATTTTTTTATATGAAAAAGTAGAGTTGAAATAATTGTAATTTTTATACCAGAAGCTATTCTTTTGCTTTTAACAGATTTATTTTTATTATTTTTTTTATTAATATAAAATTAATAATTTTTATTCTTCTAATTAACAACGTTTAAATCAAATAAAACAATTGTTATAATGCTTTGTAAAACCAAAATATATTTCTTGAATATTCGAAATCATTTTTTTATGTATAAAAAAGTAGAGTTGAAATCATTGTAATTGTTTTTAATTAGGTGTATCTTAGAAGCTTGCCACAATTACCTATTGTCTTCAATTTCCCATTACTATCTGCAAAGAGCAACAAAGATCACTATACTTACATTACATACTTCTTCTTATACAGTGGATTAATTAAGCACTTTATAATAACCTTTTTTATTATAATATTAATATATATAATTAAATTAAATAAAGCATTGTTATATATTTGCTCAAAAAAGTCGAATCAATCCATTTACACATTCAGTAAATATCGTCACGAATCGAAAACAAATTTCATAAATGAATCTTTTAAATTTATAAAAAATTACATTACATTTTTCTAATTACAAAAATTGATTTTAATTCAATATTGTCTTACCTATACCTTTTATTATAGTTCATTAATTGCATTTTTCCTTTCAGAATGTTTGATGTTGGTGGCCAACGATCGGAACGGAAAAAGTGGATTCATTGTTTCGAAGGTGTTACCGCAATTATTTTCTGCGTAGCTTTGAGTGGTTACGATTTGGTTCTCGCTGAGGACGAAGAAATGAATCGTATGATCGAATCCATGAAACTTTTTGACTCGATATGCAATAGCAAATGGTTCGTCGAAACATCAATAATACTCTTTTTAAATAAAAAAGATCTCTTCGAAGAAAAAATAACGCGAAGTCAATTAAGTTTTTGCTTTCCTGAATACAAAGGACCAAACACGTTTGAAGATTGCGCTGCATATATTCAAATGAAATTTGAAAATTTAAATAAAAGAAAAGATCAAAAGCAAATTTACACACATTTCACGTGTGCCACTGATACAAATAATATACAATTCGTTTTTGATGCCGTGACCGACGTCATTATTAAAAACAATCTGAGTAATTGTGGTTTGTTGAGCTAAATTATGCATTGGAAGACAGTATTGTCTTATTTATAAACAGCAAATGAAGACAAAGAGTCGACATAAAGACGAAAAAATCGTTATTAAAAAATTGACGATTATATGGTTTTGAAGTTTAAGCATATTTGTCAGTAAGAGAAGTTATTTTAAGATGAAGTGGGACTAATCATACAAAATTGGTATATTTCTAATTGTTATTATAAGTTTGAAATTAATTAGAAACATTTCAATTGCCGGAGAACGTTGTTCGTTGAAAAATTATAATTTTTGAATGAACTGTTGAGTAGAATTTATTATAAAAATTGCATTTATATTATGGATAAATTTATTCATATGATCAAATAAATCTATTCTTCTTTAACATTAGTCCAATAAAATGTGTAATTATGCTGCAATAGTAATTAAAAATATACTAATTTGAAATTTATATTTCATCTTATTGTACAAGAGATTATTCTTTATTTCATTTGTGACGACTGAATTTGGCCTTTACGCTCCGTACCTTGTATATAATGTTCATCTCAGTAATATAATCGTATTCTTGTGACTTTTTTTTTGTATGTAAACAAATTTTAGCTTATTTAGTTGTAATCAGTATGTTTACTAAAAACTATCACATATTAAAGTTTATTAATGAAAAATTGCAATAAAAATTCGAAAAAAATGTTCACGCGAATGGCAAATGCACAGTTCATTTGTGGATTTCATAAAGCGAATCTGCGCTTAAAAACAGAATTGTTAGTTTGTTAAACATCTCACTATGTTTAGATAAATAAGTGCATTCCAAAATTGAAGTATTTCGAAGAACGCGTATTGTTCGATTTTCTGAAAGCAGACAACTCGTTCGTGATTTATCATACGAATCTGAATCTGGTAGATCTGCTTACAATTTTAGCAAAGTAGATTATTAATATTTATACAGAAGCATTTTATAAAAGTATGTTTTATACTCAAGTTTGTGAATATATTCTCAGATTATTTGTTTCAAGACAAGTTTTACGCCAAATTTTGTGACAAGTTTGTAAAGCAGACTGAAAACAAATAGTGTTACTGTTGTAAGATTAATGTAAAAATACTTTTATATTGAGATTGAAATAAAAACATTTTTATATCAAATATAAAATTGTTTTAACGCGTATCATTCCTACCTATTAATATATTTATATGATGAACTAATTTTGCGATTAAGATACTTCTTACGCTAATCTCAATAACATCAATGTATAATTAATTTAAATATCTATACTCTATTGTAGTATGTTAAGTATTGTATCATTCATAAAGATGATTAACGTATACATAAATAAATACAATTAATTCTTAGAAATATAAAATAGTGTAATAGTATACTATTTTATTTACATAGAATTTTTTTGTGTGTAAATAAAGCACACGTAAATAAAAGACTACGATAAATCTATAATATAGATAAGTTTATCAGTCTTATTGATTTAGGATTTCCTTAAATTAGATAATATTGAAAATGAACTGGTTTCTCCCCCCTACTCTAGGGCCTAGTTCAACGTCATAAATAAAATATAAATTTTATGTTTGCCCGTTTTTACGTTGGAAAAACCTTTAATGAACGGTTAAAAACCTAAAATCAACTGCCAACAGCTTCTTTCTTTATTTCATTTCTTTATGTTCTTTTAGAATTTGACATTTAAACCAGGAGGGAGGGCATTCCCTCATGTATTCATATGGCGCGAAAAGAAGACAGAATGACAAATTTAATGACAGTTTAATCGATTAGAGAATAGCTCTTCTGGGGTACTGTTATATAAGAATATTCTGAACGTAATTATTACGTTCAGAATTTTGATACAACTATGAATTGTAATAATAAATAAAAGTAATATAAAAATATTGTATGATGTATATAATATTTTCTAAACGTTTAGAAAGTATTTATTACGTTATTTTTTAAATATATATTAAATATGTATAAATATTTTCTACGCATTTTTTAAATGTATAATAATGTCTAAGGCAATATGTGTTCTTTAAATATATAGAAAATATACAAATCTAAAAAAACGTGTTGTTTAAATTATTAGTATGTATGACATCAGAATATTTTAACAATTAGAATATAAATAGAAATTTTTTCTGTAAATATTTTCTACATGTTAGAATAAGCTATATTGTATTACGTTTTCCTACAAAGAATGACCGCGTCACACTGAAATAGGCTTCACTTGTTATCCACGTTGAGACTAAATTTTATATATAGAGAGAGAGGAGCTTTTCTGTCTATTGGCCATATGAAAAGTGCATGTTTTATATTTGAATTCAATATTATTGTAATGTTCGAATTATATTTATATTTTATAAATATTAAATAATTAAATGTTAACTAATTAAAGTTATATATTTATGATAAACTCATCGCTATATAAATAATAGATAAATAATATTAGCATAAAGTTAATTTTCTTGTTCTTAGTTTTCAAGAGTATTTTTCTGGCGATTTGAAAAATTTGGACGAATGGAGTCAAGATAAAAAAACGTCTTAAATCAATTGAAAGATGCTTAAATTTTGAAATTTGAGAAAGCAAAATTGGCAAAAAAAAATTGGGATGGAATATGCGTCCGACGAGATTTCCGTCCTACAAACAAAATTAAGTACAGTTCACAGGCCATACTTAAGTTTCGACTACATAATTTATAGAAATCGTCTCCCTGTCATGTATCAAACTAAATATTCGGGGGCCACCGAAAGTGGTGAGTATGTCCTACTATAATCAGTAATAAATTAGGAAAATATTGCAATAAATTCAATTTTTATCCTCAAGAAAAACAATTGTAGAAAAATAGCGCTAATATGTTAAAGCATGTATATAAATTTTAAACTAGAACTAAAACAAAATGGACCGATTTGAATATTATTTGATAAAAAATAACTATTTTCAATACTGAACAAAATTTTCGCTTTAAACTACATATTACTGTAGCTTGTGATTATAATAATAATACAAATTCTTTTATACTATATAAAGAGAATTTTGTTTAGTTGAAACAACTCAAATTTAAAATAATATATTTGATTTAATTAATTTTATTTGTATATAACAGAATATCCATTAGATTTAATTAGCATTCGATTGATGCAACTAAATCTTTAACTCAAGTATCAAGATTTTGTATTAAATATATTTGCAGAGAAATAAGATGTTACACGCTAACAAAAAAATTGATTTGGAATTGCATAACAAAGGACAAAGATATGTAAACATTAATAATTAAGAATTACCAAAATAATCTATGTTTATCTCACTTCAGTTTTAATATTTATATATTTTTGTACTCTTTTGGAATTTCAATACAAGTTTTGTGTAGCGTAACATCTTATTTTTCTCTTATTTTTTATTTTATAAATAGTTATGGAATAAAATTAATTAATATTTTTTACTTTTTCTCGGTATAAACATTATTTTTCAATATAATAACAATAAATTCATGATTGATAAATTAATCCCGTGCAAATAAAACCATTTTTCTAAAAACACTGCCACAATATTAAAGCAATGTCTCCCGAACGTATCAGTTACTAACCAGAATATGGAAAGAAATTTGAAACACTGTTGAAAGGCTCGGATAAAGTCTCGAAGTGGTATCCCGTAATTGAAAAAATAAAACTAATAGAAACAATATTTTTTAAATAAAAAAAAGAAAGTTGATTAAATATTTAGACTTGGAAAGCATTCAATGTCAAACATAAAAAGTAAATCATATTCTCAATGCATAAAAAATAAGCGTTCGAAGACATTTTCTTTTTGAAAATAAAAAGACATGCATTTTAAAAAATATATTACAATAAGGTAATAATATAGGTACCAAAATGAAACCCTTACGTAATTAAGGAAGTAGAGAAATATTGTGCCGAATTACATATAAAGAAATACAAATGTAAGCGTATGATTTATATTCAAAAACCAAATTATATTAGGTATTTATAATTTATTTACTAATATTTTTAATGTAAAGGTATTTTCTGATACAATGATTTTTTCAATCAATTTTACACTGAGAAAAATAGAAAATTTCATTGGAAGGAGAGAAATAAACTTCTTTCTAAAATTTATTATACGAAATCCAAACAGAACGATGTAGATAAAACGAAGATAAAGTTTTTAAACTTGGACTAAAAGTTAACAAAAATTCCGGAATTGTTCTCCAAATGTTTTTAAAGGGAACTGTTGCATCAGAGCTATATAGAAATGTTCTAAATGCAATATCATTTACAAATGAAAATTTTGTTTTCAATTAGATTGTTTGTCTGTACTGAAAATGATGCACCAATTTCAGACAATATTCTAATTTGGCACTGGAACCGCTGAGGCGACAAATGCGTCGTCCGGTAATTTTTTCCATTACACTATTTCGCTATTACATCCATTCTTGTCTAAACGAAATACTTGGCGGTTCTAGAGTTAAATGAATGTATCAGAAGTTTCATACGTAGAAATTCTACGCGAATGTAAACAAGAGGCATAATGTTTACATATAGACATAGGTATGGCTGGAAGGAGTAATTATCATTTGCCAAATATGCCATTTTGCAGGAATGTGACAAATTGCATTTCCTATGATCATGAATTTTT
>JABFPK010000409.1:0-15915 GCA_022817445.1 Habroteleia sp. ZL-2020
GTTAAAATGTTTTAAATAATAGAATATTTGTTTATAAACAAATTTCTCATAATCCCTGATAGAACAAGGCAAATAATTTGCATAAACATAGATATATAATTTTTTTATATTTATATATAATTTGAATATATATAATAATTTGCATTATGAAATATTAGTTATATCATTATTAATTTTATTAACATTAAGAGATAAATATTTTTCCAGGGACAACATGGACTCAAGAACTAATTTGGCTAGTTGCTAATAATCTAGATTTTGTAACTGCTAACAAAATACAATTGGCAGAACGATTTCCATTTTTAGAGTAAGCACAATTCTATTTCAATGAATTTTACATTAGAATTAATTCATTAACTTCCATACCTTAAAAATATTTTATTTTTAACATGTTTATTTACAGTAATTAAAATCAGAGTCTAAATAATATGATTATACATTTTAATAGATTGTAATCTTTCAGATTTAGTATGTTTAATCATCCGAAAATAACAGAAGAACTAATTGAATTAAACAAAGGAAATATTGAAAACCAAAACTTTGTCAAAAAAATAGCTAAACCTGGTTATGATGTATTAAATAAATTGGAAGACCCGAGATTTATAAAGACACATTTTCCATTTAGTTTATTGCCGCATATTTTAGATTCCGATTGTAAGGTAATCACATTAATATTAATTCATTTTTTTTTGTTAATAATGCAAAATACTGCAGAGAAACCAATGATAAATTAATAGACGAAATTCTCTATATAATAGTTAAATAATATCAAATATATTGTATCTGTTTAAGTTAAAATAAATTTATTCATAAACTATAGTAAATAAATATTTGCAATTTGATTTTTTCTTGATTTTTGTTTTTATTTTCAGATAATATATGTTGCGAGAAATCCAAAAGATGTTGCAGTGTCATGGTATTTTCAAAATAAAGCTTTCAAAACGCAAGGATTTGTTGGCGATTTCGAAACATTTTGGAAATATTTTAAAAATGATTTAGGTGTTAAATATAATAATAATTCGTTCAATGCATCATAAAACAGAGCTTAATTTTATAACTATTTATTCTAAATTTTACTTTTAACATTTGTTCTAGTTCCCTGGAGTCCATACTGGGAACATTTAAAGGAAGCATGGGAGGTTCGTCAGCACCCAAATATGTTGTTTCTATTTTACGAAGATATTTATAAGGTATTTATAAATAATAATGGATAGAAGAACTTTTTATTTTGAAACCTGTACTTCTTTCAATTACTAAATTGAAATTAAATTTTATTATTAAATATATATTTCAGGATTTAACATCTGTGATACAAAAAGTCTCTAGTTTTTTCAATAAAAATTATAACTCCGAGCAAATTGCAAAATTGACTGAGCATTTAAATATAAAAAATTTCAAGTCTAACGCTATGGTGAATTCAGAAGAATTAGTTAATTGTGGTGTAGTATTAGAAAAAGATAAATTTGTGCGACGTGGAGTTTATGGAGGCTGGAAAGACACGTTTACACCAGAATTAGAAGCTGAAGCATATGTATGGATAGCAGATAATTTAAATAAAGTAGATTTAAAATTTCCTTTATTTCAATAAAATTGTATCTATAAAAAGCCCAAATTTATGTTCTTTGTATACTAAATTGTGTATATAACAACGTATATTTTCTGAAATAATATTACATATATAATTTTCTCTTCCTCTTGTTTATAAAAAATAATTAAAATGATAAAGTGTTACATTTATACATAAAAATTCCAAGTAATTGTGATTTGACAAAAAAATACCATGACCTGAAATTTTCTTATATATTCTATGTTATATATTATTATATTCAATTCAGACTCTCAATTTATACCATTTTCATAATTTTGAATAATTTTTTTATGAAAAAATATTATCCAAAAATATATAATTATTATGATAGATTGAGGGACCCATAGGAACAATAATAACAATTTTTGGGACTTATTATAATTTATACAATAATTATATTGTAATAACTATTTAAGTATATTATATAAATAAAATATTTATTGTAAAATGTATATATATATTCTAATTTAATATAAATTGTCCTGTATTATTTTCGAATAAAATTATATTAGGCTAAAGTTTAGCTTAGTGACTGATAGCATGAAGTTGATCACATATTTTCGCGCGTAATTAAAAAATTGAATAATAAAATAATTATTTTTGTCAATTCTATTCAGTTTATCAATGTTAAAATTTGTTAATTCGATTATTCATTAGATTTGTTTTGTAGTTTTATAATAAATTTGATTAATTATTGGCGTGTTAAACAATTGACGTGACGCTGTTTCATACTATATAAATCGTCAAAGTAATTTTTACTTTATATTATAAATAACGATTATACTTACGTGGATCCGCCACTTGACAAGATCTGAACGGATCTCCTGAATATCCAGGAGGACAGAAACAAGTCGGAATATGATTTCTTGTTTCGCATTTAGCATTTATGCCGCACGTACCGTATTCGGCACACGGAGCAACGCATTTGTTGTTAATGCAAGCCTTGCTTCCTATGCAGTCCTCATTTACTGTAAAAGATAATAATATTAATTAAAGTCAAGAGATTTGTATAAAATAATATTATATAAATAATCACACCCTAACGGAATCCAAATCTTTAAAATTTAATAAGCACTTGTTAAACGTTATTTTGGCCAATGTTAAATAAAATTTGTTTACAAGTTTATTCTTATAAAACGAATTATTGGAATTAAAAAAATCTGTTAAATGAATGAATTTTCTGAGTAATAATTCCGATTACGTTATTCACAAAAACATCAAAAATGTATATATTGTAATTGTATAATATTCATCATATTTAAATATTTTACCGTTTTTATTAAGGCCATGCGATTAATCAGAAATCTGCATAAATGATAAATAAGCATGACCAAACTAATCTGAATAAACAGGAACTATATAATAGTAACCTCAAATTCCATTAAAATAACTAAATTTTTACTAATTTATAACAAGATTCTTATTTTACTATAATAAATTCATACATTACTAAATAAATTAAGTTTTTGTTTTATAATAATGATAATAGTAATATAAAAAATAATGAATATGAATACACGTTCCTGAATCCCGTATAGCGCAGAATATTTATACAATATAATACAAATATACACAAAATAATTTAACAATGTTTAACAATGCAATAAATTTTCGAGTTTCGACCATCCAATCAGTTTGCGTGATCCATTCCCTTTTCAAACATAAATACACCCAGCACTTCCGTGATTGGCTGCGCGATGAGCATAACAAAATATCCAAAAATATTGTATCATTTAAATTTGGCGCGAAAGAGAAACCAACTTGTTCGTTATGAAAAACCGTATTGTGAGTTAGAGTGGGTTAGAGGGTTGGATTTCTGCCAAACAGATCGATAATTATTTTTGCAATATACATAAAATAATTAACACAATGTTTATAAATATTTTACGCTGTAAGGGTTATTAGAAAAATAAAAAAAAACTAAATTACCACACTATTCATCTTTCAATAAGTCTGCATTTTAATAATATATAAAATCTTTTAAACTTTATTCAATAATAAAAAGTAAATAATCTCATCCTTTCATTTTCGAAATAAAGTGAATTATTGGAAAATAGATAAATGAAATGGAAAATATAGATTAATGAATAGTAAAGTAACAAAAATAAATAAATTATAGTAGAAAAATAGTCGCGTCGATCCGAATGAAATAAGATTCTAAAAAATACCCACTGATACATTCAACGCGCACACAACGGACCAAAGGATCTCCCATGTGAAGGTTGAAGCAAGAGCACACGCGTCGACCCTCGCTCGTTGTACACCTTGCATTGACTCCACATGTGTGCGAATCGCAGCTTCCTACGCAATTTTTTAGCATGTTATTTTGTATACGCAAATTTTTAGACGTAATCGAAGAACAATAATATTTATTAAAACTTTACTGCATTTTCGTAATTTTTAAAAATAAGGTTATTAATAAATTAGAATTTAATAAATTAAAGTTTAATGACCTTTTTTTTTATTTTTTTCTACATCTTATTATTTTTTTTCTTTTTTATTTTTCCAATGGAAACACGTAATTTTTAATTACCTGATATGATTCTACTTAATCCATAATTAACCGTAGCTGACGATACGCCAATAAATAGAAAAAGCAGGACTATAGTCTGCTTGTATTCCATTTTGAAAATTCTAAGTACTTTGTCCTGAAATCAGTGAAATCCAATTATTTTTCTTTCAGTTTAAATCAATCATTAGATATTAATACTCAATTTTATAATTCATTAGTTCAACTAAATAATTTTTAGTTAAGTTTTTTAAATTGATGAGAGAAGTTTTCCTTGATTTGAAATACCATTATGATATAAACTCGTTCAATATCTAAACAACATTTTAATAAGTATTCTGAGTGAACAACAAATTTTTGTAAGTGATTTATATAAGTTTTATGTAAATATATTTCCTTCTCATGTAGGATAATTTACATAAATCTAAAATTAATTTATGTTTTTTTTATAAAAAATAGAAAATGCTTGGGTAAAAAATGTTTGTCTCAAAATGATCAAACTCCTTTTGCAAATTGTAAAATTAATTTTAAAAAAAATGAAAAAAATGATTAAAATGATTTGACATAAATCATAATTATTAGTACATAATATAATAGTTCTAAAAATATTTTATGTTCTGAGATTTTATATATCATTTAGAATATATATGAATGCAATACGAGATTCGTGAAATTCACATATTTCATACAATTACAATAATATTAATTTATCTAATGATCTTCATAATGATGTTAAAATATTTATACGAATTTTTGAGGGATTTAAAATAAATTTATTTTAAAAACTTAAAATAAAACCCGAAAAATGAATTTAAAAAATGGCATTATTAAAAGCAGTTATTTATTTATAATATATCATCCTTCTATTAATTAAGAACCAAACTAATATTTTTTTAATTAATCATTAATTAGTCGAAAAATAACATTTAAAAGTACCCTAACTGCAGCAGACTTGCGTTTAAGACTATTTCATATTTTCATTGCCTTTATTTTTAATTCAATATATATAAAAAAAACTTTTACCATCTCCAGCAATTATAAAGCAAATAAAGACGTTTTAAATACAAATAAGCATATTATCTTAAAGCTCACTAAGTGTAACTTATGATTATATACTATTTCGCAAATATCACGTCCCTGAATTAACTTTAACTTTGCCTCATCTTATATTTCATTTTCAATTTATGAATTACATCGAGACGAAAACGATCTTTGCATTCTGGCACCTTAATCTATCGAACGTATCTCAATAAAACTTGAATGTGCGGTTTCATAATTTTAAAAAGAATTCGTCGTTATGGTAATTTCAGGATACCATGTCTAAGATGCCACTAAATTATTTCCAGTTGTTAATAAAACATAAGTTTAAATTTAAGGAAAAATCATCGATAAAAATACATTTTGTTTTTCACAAAATATCAATCAAGCAATACTTTTTGCAATTTTAACCAATTAAATTCCACTTGACACCATATTAGCTAGTGCATTACGCAATTAAATTCAAACTCAAAAATCAGATCTATATTTTACATCAAATTTGTCTTTTGAAATAGTAATTACAACTTTGTTTCAACAGAAAAAATACTTTATAAAAATGTCGCAACCGCACAAACCGCACATGTACAATTTTTCACAATTTCTGTATAACCATAAGCAATATTTGCATAAATTACATACTTTAAAATACAATTATACTCGCATAACTTCCTCGAATAATAATATGAACAACAAGTTTGAATTTTATTTGAAATAACAAAAATTATAAAAAAACTCGACTTCGTCGCCAAAATCACCACAACTTACAGGCAGTCCTGTCGGAAAGTTGAGAAGGTGAACACTGGCGAATCGGATGAAGAGTCGAGAAGAAGAAAAACGCTTGCGCCCCACTATTTTCGTTATCCCCGTGTGCGATCCCTTCTCGAAAATTACGACCCACGCATAGCCTTGCGCGCGAATCGCCCACCTTTCGGGACCAAGATCGCACCGGCTTGCTATTCTCGACGCCAATAATCAAAATGACACGTTCGTCATGGCTCTTCCGTCACGAATCGTTGCGTTTCCATTGTCGTTCCACATGCTAATCTGTCCATTTTTTACTAAGATGTTGATAAATTTCATTTCGACGAAAGTGATCGACTTTTTGCATCTTTTTTAATACACTTTTTTCCCCTTGCTTATCCATTTTAATATTCATCCTTCGACACGTAATCGTCATAATAAGTGACATAATTACTTATAAATAACAATCTAAATCAGACGCAAAAGTTCCGTCAGCTTTCTGCTGGAAACAATTTTTCATTAAGGATTTATGATATTTTTCAATTGATTAACGATTCCGGTGTATGAATACTAAAAAATCTTAGAAAATCGTGCCGTATTTTATATTTGTTCGACGATTCTGTAAATAAATGTAAATGAGTTCGACTGGAATTATATAACAACTTGAATTGGAATCACTTCGGCGGATAATACCGTCCAAAGCTACGTGTTATGGTGCCTTTCAAGGCGCTCTCCCGAGCCGTTATAGCATTGGTGAGGTCAGTGAGTCGTCATGTCCAATGACGTCATAAGGTCGAACACACTCAAGCCAATCCTGCCGCCATAACGAAATCCCAATTCAGAATCGAAATTTGATCTATAATTTACAAGACAGTCATAGATTTTTAATTTTAAAATACCTGAAAACAGGAAATAATGTATTAACATAAATAACTTTTTCTGTTTCTTTGTACTGTTTAATTTTATAATCCATAAAAAATAAATTAACAATTCATTGCCACTTGAATCTGACGATCAAGGCGAACTCATAGATATAAAAAGAACTCATTTTTAATGGAAAAAAATGTTGAATGAAATTAGAAATATATTTTACAAAAATGAAATTTGTATTAGTGTACGAATGATTGTAAGATCATCAAAGTTTCGTGGATATTTATTTCTTCAAATAATTCATAATATAAAAAAAGTACAATACCATTTCATACGTTCGAATTTGATAGATCCAGAAGTACCTAGTATGAATTAACAGATCAAAGAAGCGTCAGGAACGGTAGTTCTAGCGCGAAAAATAACATTTGTACAACATTAATAAAAATAATAATCTTACTTTAAAATCTCTATACGATGAATTTGTTCATTCAAAAGGAAATATACAAATATGCTTAATACATTAATGCTGATCATCAATTGTCAATTTCTACTCCAATTTGTCATTTCAAAAATGAAATATGTATTAAATTAGACAAAATCATTACGAGTGCAGACTAACGTAAATGCATTTTATTATTAATGGGCAGAAAGAATTAAGATGATTTAAGTTGATTTTTCTTTTAATAAAAGATGATTTGATATAATAAAGAAAAAGATTAAACATAAAAAATGTTAAATGAATCAATATAGGGAATGTATACAAATTCCCTGTGTTAAAAAAATCACATAGTCGATGTCAAGTATAATAAACGTCTCAAAAAATTGAAAATGCATCAAATAGATATTGCATAGTAAAATAGTGTCGCAAAGTCGTGTATTTCATAAATTAAAAAAGTACAAATTATAACATAAATCTGCCACAAAAGCGAATAAAGTAACGAATGTTTTCACATTAAAAAAGACAAAGAACAGTATCAAAAAGTATACTGCTTTCTGTATAAAATAAGATGTCTACGTGTGTGTACATATGTTTGTTTGTACGTGTCTAAGTGTTTCAGCTGCGTTTTTTTTCTCTCTACTCGATATTATAATAATTATTATTAGTTTTTTTCACACGGAATTGCTCGAAAAGACAACACTTTACGCTACAACCTAATAGCTCATATTTAGAGAGCGACTTGTGTTTGTTTTCGGTAAATATATATATAAAGTACAGCAAGGGAAGCTGTACGGTAAGCATCAAATATACACATACATATTTACGACCCGATAATAATATTACGTTTGAAAGGTTTTGTTTCTTTTTTTCCATACAGAGTGTTGTAATGATCGACTTAATTCTGAATTTGATTACTGCTGTTCTCGTTCATCTTCAAGAATTCATCGAAAGCCGCGGCGATGATATTATCCTCTTCCTCTTCTTCCAAATCTACGAGACAGTCCAAGTCGTTGTAATCTTCGCTGTAAATTGAAAAGTATCGTTATTTAATTTATACATCTATAAAAATATAGTTGAGTAGAAGAAAAAAAAACTGATAAAAAAATTATTAAAAAGTTTTATACGAACTAACAAAACTAACAATGTTTATAAGTAGTATAACTTTTGAAAAATGCTGAGAAAGGAATTTCAAACATTATAACTTTAAAATAGCCTAATCCTTGTATTTATTTATTCTAAAATCATATTCATTGATTATAAAATTAAGCCAATTTTTCTAGCAATTAATTATTAAATAATAGATAAAGAAAAAAGTAAGCTTGTCTAAAAATATTGCAATTAATAAATTAATAAAAAAATAGTACATCGAAAGCGATACAAACTTAAATTCTTCCTCGTCCTTTTTGTCGTTAGCGTAACCATGAAGAAATTCAGACTCTTCCGCAGAGATAACCTTGCCGTCTGGACCATAAAACACGGGCTCGTCGAGTGCTTCGTGGGATCGAGTGGGAACGTTCTGCGAGGCCACCGGGGGCTTGTATGTGGGTGCGAAGTTGGTCGACCGACCCCAACTGTTGTTGCGCAGCTCCGTCACGCTGTTTACCATGCGGCTTACCTGGGAATCCACGCGACCAGACATGACTAGATCCGTCAACTGTCGCATCACTGCTTCCATTTCCTTACGCGCACTTTCGTTGCCTCGTTCCAGTGTCTGACCTGCCAGCTAAATTTCAAATCAAAGTTTAAATCAATTCGGTCTCAGATTATTCATTTCACTCTTCCTAAGGACATAATAATTAACTTATTTTTATTGTTAGAACTTTTAAAAAATAATATATAATAATATTCTTTTGGAATTCATAGAAATATAAAGTAAAAAATGATAAATAAACCATTTTTAAGATTTTTACAGTAGTTGAGAAAATAACCGATTTCTTGTTTAAATTGAAAACTTACTTTGAGTGCTTGACAAATATTTTTGGCTGAACTCGGCGCCGGATTATGCAGAACAGTTGATATAAGTTGAATCAACATTTTTCCGAGTTTCGGAGCTGTAGACTGCATTTGTGTGACAAGTTCGGCCAAAAATAATATCAATCCATGACACTTCTTTTCATCTTCATCGGTGTGGCTAACAATGCGCTGCCATATCGTAGACTGTGTTTCTTTTTCTTCTTCGCATCTATTGACAAATGGATTATGTGATCAATTATGAACAATTGTTTACGAATATTCAATTAAAATATTCAAATACATTTGTAAATACAATAACTGATAGAAATAGCTCTAAATTATAAAAAACATAATTTTAATACAATTTAAAAAAAACAATTAAGCACAATAGCAAATATTCGTTCCGATTCATTTTTAGAACATTTAAACAATTTTAGTACCGAGAAATCTGTAAAATAATCATTTTAGAAAAAGATAATAAACATACTGCTGCAAAAGTATATCTCTGAAGATGGAAGTTGCATGCTCCGATGGATTTGCCACTGTGTCTAAATATGTGCACAAACGAGCTCCGTTATATCGAAAATTGCCTTCGATAATGGACTAAAATTCAAAAGAAAATGGTGTAAGTAATATACAAATATTCACAATGAGTTTATCTGTTACATATATAGTATATATATATATATATATATATATATATATATATCTACTAGTAGAATGTATATACCTGCTTGATTATAACAGAGATTATTTCCTTTAATTGACTAGGATTTTCCAAGAAGGGATTAATAATGTCAACAAGGTGAGAAACAAGCCGATCAAATTCTCCCGGACTCATTGTCAAAATTCTGATCGACTCCTCCATTTGGCTTATTATTACATTTAAATCAGTGACTTGTGGTTCGTTGTTTTTCCTCTGCAATTATAAAAATTTAAGCATATGTGACTACTTGGTTCTACGACTAGGACAGTATTACTTTTTATAAATTTGGTTTTATTTTTCTATAATATATAGTATAAATTGATAAATTGTTTTCTTTATTCAATACATATTCTTAACTATTTACTTTTTGTTATTTATTTATAACACATAAAGTTCAAAATACTTAAAAAAGTTTCAAACTTATACCTGATTGACCGAATTAATATCATTGGAACATGCTTCATTATAATTGTAATTCACCATCTGATCATACTGATGAAACTGGTTGTCTTGTTGATAATAATTTTGTTGCATGATTTGTGATTGATACACATTACTTGAATGTGAATTTTGTCCGGATTGTCTTGCCGCTTCAATACGACTTTGCACCGAATACTAAAAATACATAATTATTTATCTAATACATTTTTTGTTCATAACAACAACTAAAATGAGACACTTACAGTCGGAATACTTGTTGGCTGACTTGGAAGAAAACCTCGTGGAACAAACTCTTTCGCATTTGGCCGCAACATCGATTTTTTTACGAGTTCCGTTTCTTCTGCAGCATTCATATTCGCTGTAAAAATAAAAGAATGATGTTTATTTGTTTACAAATAAACACAAAATTATCATAATATAATTTTAATTATATTAAATAATAATATACATTTTTTTAAATGTTATACAAATTATTACAATTTTAAGAAATCTGAAATGTTCAGCAAGAATATATAACTGTTTTGAAATAATTTTTATATTGAAAAAGACTCATGCCAATGAAAATCATTTTAAATCCGTATTTAAAATTCTAAGTCATTACCTTTTGACCTTTATATCACTTTATATGCATTATAAATCATTCAAATTGAGAGAATAATTAATTTAGATATATCTATTATATAACAATCATTGTATATATGCATATTTAAATACTATTATATATATTGATTCATATTTTGTATTTCGCCATAATTAGTGCAAAAACATAAAATAGAAATAAAAAGAAGGAGAACATTACAATATAATTTAATCATTTTTTAATCTAAGAAATCTAAAAATTATACCTTATTATATCTTATTATATATATATGCTTAATAAAGCAAAATTATATATATAAACAATTAAATTTGATTTTAGATTTTTTCATAACTGCAATGCTAATACAAAGTTATCTATTCTTTGATCAATTAAAGCCAAGAGAAAAATTTAAAAATAAATATATACTTCAATAACAAAGTTTTCAATGATCATTGTAGATAATATTAGTGAAACGTAGTTGTTTCATGTATAAGTGGAATAGAAATATTAACAAATAAATTAAAAAATACAAATTTCTACTTATATAACAAAAAACTGTTAAAAAATAATTAAATATATATACATATCAATTTAAAAACATTTTAAATAATTAGTTACTTTTTTTATTAATATCGTATTTCATTTATAAATAAATATTTTAAAACTTTACAATTACAATGTAATGTATTTTCTATTAATAAAATGTGTATAAACAAAACTACTCATAATATAAAAAAGTGAATATATAATGAAAAATATACAATTTCGTATTGAAAATCTATGAATTTGAATACAAGTGTAATGAAATATCACCTTTTTTTATAATTTCGACCGGGGATTGATGTGGTCGACGTAATTCTTCTTGTTTAGCGGGCCAATTTCCGCGGCCGCGGCCTCGGCCTGGCCAGCGGTCACTATCACCACCGTCTCCGCTGCCGTTCATTCCGTAACTGTTCATACTGCGTAAGCTTTACACAGAAATCCACAAGAATATACTCCGCGAAAAACGAAATGCTAATGTTTCGTAACTCCAACGAACTGCTGCTAACAGACTAAGAGGTTAGGTTCCGCGCCAAGTATCCGTAAACGTCGTTCCGACTAAAAGGAACAAAACAACGCACATCGATATTATTTATTTCGAAGTCGACGACGCTCGAACGTTACACTCCGGATTCGTAATTCAGAAACTTATGTTTTAAGAAATGACAAACAAACGCTTTGACAAGTTGACCAAGGATCCAATGATACCAACTCGCATGGGACGTAGAACATATGAGTATACGTACACAACACAAACGATTCGAATTAGAATGTGTCAGTATGTGTGTCGGCTAGATTCGTACTGGTTGGGAAAATCTGTAGAGGGCAACTGTGTCGATTCGGCTAGACGAACTGTCCGATATATTTGATATATAGTATATAGTATTATTAAAATAATAATTTATATTATCTTTTTAAACTTTTTTATTAGATATGCACCATGTGTATAATTACTTTTTATTTATTTATATTTTTTTTTAATTTTTATTATAAATATATTCATATTATTCTTAACATACACACAGATAAAATATCTTAAAACATTTTAATAATATAATTTTACTAATGTTATACTGCTTGCTTTAAAAATATATGTATAGTACATTTCTAATATATTTTAAAATAACATATTTTAAGGATGTATGTATAAGCTTTGGTTTATAATATTACTTAACTAACTCATAGCCCATAAATAAACACACTACTCTATATACTTAAAATACTTTAATTGGAATACATCCAGTTTCTTTGATTCCTTTCTCCTCTTGATGCAAGTATATATCTTTGTCTCTTTTTATGTTCAGCAAAAAAAAGAGATAGTTATATATTTTTAATCATAGTGATAAAGGAATCAAAGGAACTGGATTAGATATCACACACAGTCCAAAACTTCTACATATTTTGTAAAATGCAGAAATATGTAGAGATGAATAAATTAAATAATTCTTTTTTTGTTTATTTACACCCCAAAATTTCCACTCCGTATGTCATAATACCCCTCATAAAATATTAGGAAATTTTCATTCTCTTAACATAGTCTCCTTTACATAATAATCGTTTCTCCAAGCTCCAATCTTCGTATATAACAACAGCTTTTCCTTTCTTCTTCAATAAATGTATAGTTTTTACCATTTCCCATCTGAACAAGCATAAACCCTAAGTAGATGAATTCTTTTACTTCTTCAATTTCTCTACCTTCCCTCTATAATAAAAAAAATAATAATGCATAAACATATTATAATTTGGATAATACATCCGTGAATAAATAAATATTGTACATTATAGCAGAATTTACCCTGATTTTATATAAATTTTATGTTAATCTAATTCCTCATTGGGCTGCTTAATTTATATAAATTATTTACATTAAAAAAATGAAAAACTTAATTTTTGTTTTACATAGTTTTACATAGAACTGTTTTACACATAAAGTCAGTAATTTTATGTGAAACAGACTTTTTTTATAAAGAATTACATTCATAATTAAATTTACTTTTATTTTTTTAAATAAATTGTAAATAATTAATTTCTATGTAAATGAAGTATATAAATAATGCAGGACAATGAGGAGGCAGATTGATATATAAATTTTATATGTAAATCGTTTAAACAATCAGTAGTTTTCAGGGAGTAGTAAATTTGTATCAGAATTTTGCTTTATTAAAATCTTATATGTATAAATATAGCTCTCACGCTATTGTACAATGCAAGAAAATTTTGCTATTACGCCAATATGTCTTTTTCAAATTGCAAAAAGCCTTTGCTCTCAAGCAAAGAATCTCTTGCAAACGTGGTATGGTATAATATACACACGCAGTGTTGTATTCGCATGAATATCGTAATATTAGAGTAAAACATTTGTTCTCTTGTAGTACGATTACTATACAATTGTAATAATTATATGAATCAATTGCTATAATTTATTGGTAATGCAGAACGAAATACTATAACCCTAAACCTGTTTTTCTGTATAGGTAAGAACGAGATAAAAGAATACAAAAATTTTAAAAAGAAATTTCCGTGCAGGAGAAAAATAACACATTTTTTCATTCAAATCTCGGCAGACTAAAGGTTAATATTTAAAAAAAAATCTTATAGCAGGAATTAAAATTTAAAACTCAATTCATACATACATATACTCACGCATCATAAATAATGTCGATTAAAAAGAAACCATGCTTGTAACCTTGTAATTCATATAAACAATAACGATAACAATATGTATTATTTATTTTAAAACAATAAACTATACATTATTTTAAAATAAATAAATAAATCCTTTATCAGTTAATAAATACAGTTTAACTTCATATTCCAATTAAATATTAAAAAATTAAGTAACCCCCTCCCTTTTTTGCCAAAGTACATTTGACTGTGGCGCCATGATGGTATCGAGTAATGAAGTTATTATTGTATGTTTTATAAACAAAATAGGTGTGTGTGTGTGAAAGTCGGGAAATAAGATATAAAAATAAAAAAGAAGGTTTATTGTATGTATAATTATTATAAAAGTAAATAAAAGAGTAAAGCTACATTTTTCATATAATAGACAATCATACCAAAAAAACGCAATACGAAATTATAAGAAATAATACTTTTCGTAAAAACATTTATGGTTAGTAATATTCAATAAATTTTAAAATTGATGAAAAGACAGCAGTAAATATTATTATTATAGTAATATATAACTTTATTAATCGATCGTTACTTTTTTTAACTTAGTCTCTTGATTTCACGGTTTGAACTTATTTTGACTATTTTGCTACAGTAGAATTCAAGTTTATTGTTAAATTAAATAAATTGGATAGTTTAAAATAAATTAATTGAATGTTATCTGATTTATTGACATCTCGTATAGCATTAATTAACCTAATTAAGTAAATATAATGGTAAACAATCAAAATAAAGTATAGTTATATAATTTATAGTTCATTTGCTTATTTTTAGATATCAACGCAGATATCTTATAATTGTTTTAAAAAAAATATCAAAATTGTATATTGAATTATTTACATTACATTCACTCATATATAATAAATTAAATTTAATTTAATTCTACATAACACAAATGGATTATTCAATATATTTAAATTTAAATTAATATTTTTATTGTAAATCTGTATACTTTATATTTATTGTATTTATTATTTTATTTTGTGGCATTAATGACTTTGTAAACAAAAATTATAAAAAAATTAAAAATTAAATGTAATTTGTAATTAAATAATTAAATTTTTTACATAATACATAGACAATGACTTCAAATGAAACAAATAAATATTTTAGAAATTTCAGAAGAATAGGGTCTATGGACTTTAAAGGAAATATGACAGAAATAATTAATAATTACAATTGTCCAAACTCAAAACTTGAAAAGTAAGATATGTCTTGAAAATAAATTTAACGATGTATTTTAATCAAACTATATGCATTTTAAAATTAATAATTGTTTTCATAGAAATTCAGAAATAAAGAAATTACTTTCTGTAAAACGGAAAAGGAATAAAGTAGATTACTCGGAATTTGGTCCAAAGAAACGTATAAAGGGTACAAATTCTCATATAAACACAAGATCTGTAACAAGGAAAATGTTCAACATCGGAGCTATATATCAAGCTCCCACGGATATTGACAAAAGTCAGTGGAAAGAATGGCCTATTCATGGAATGAACGAAAGGCCAGTTTGGCATCCAAAAGTATTAACAAATTATTCATTATTAATAAGTTAAAATATGAATAACTAAAAAATAAAGTAATAAAAACGCGTTCCAAAAATAAATGTAATTAATTTGTTTTGCAATTTACATTAAGAAATTTATTTATAGGCTGGACTTGCTACAGAATATTTAGGCAAATATTATGTATCTTTGGATGATTCCTATCATGAAATAATCGATGAAAATTCTCCCAGAACCTATTTTGGCAAACAAACCCAATCAAAAATGCTGAACTATACTTCAATCAAGTCAGAAATAAAAATAAGTCCAAAAGTAATAATGCATTCCCAAAG
>JABFPK010000410.1:0-15914 GCA_022817445.1 Habroteleia sp. ZL-2020
ATCTTAATCATTAAATAAGCAAAAACAAATACGTTTTTGAACAGATATATTGTTTTTGAACAAAAAGCATCTTTGTTTCATAATAAAAAGAAAAACAAAAAACAAAATATTATTATAATATCAAAAAACTAATTTCAAATTTGACAAACGAATTGCATACAATTTGTAGAGTTTCACTATAATTTCCATGGCATTTCATAACTAACGAAGAATAAAATCAATCAAAACAAAATGCAATCGTGACAAAGAAACTGGTAATGATAAATTCGTCGCAACTGAAAAGTTATGAAATAAATTGTCGTACGTGTGACAACACAAGCGGTCATTTTTCAATGCGTGATGCAAATGACTGATAAATTACATAATTTTGCGAGCACGCATTTCACCGCAACAGACTTCATTCCCCGAAAAAACTAATTGTCAATTACTTTGGTATCTGAATTAAAAAGATCGATAACAAGAATTACTAGAAGTATAAATAAACTTGTATGCAAAAAGAATTTTCAATCGAATATCAAGGGGCTAATTAATAAAGAATTAAAATTAATTTAATGTTTATTGCTCGCGTGAAATACATCACAATGAAAAATGCTCCAGTATGTGTGCATTGTGTTTCATTTAATTTCATATTGATCTTTAACATTATTAAAAATAACATTTTGCGCTAATCACTTTGTTTCAAATAATAACGACTAACTGAATTTTAATGCTCCACAGAATGCTCAAGTAAAATTTGTATTTATAATAAAGCGACTTTAGCATCACTTTCCCTTCGTTGCTAATTGAATTTCGATTTAGTTGCCAAGTTATTAAGCTGAAAAATTATTCACGCTATAATTGGCCAATGATCTAATTCAACATTTCTTTAAATCAATTTGGCGTAAACAATTTGAAATCTTTTTATTGTCTAACTTATTCTATATTATACGTAGAAAGAAAATAATTCTATATATACAAACCATTAAACCTTGAAACACAAAATCATTAAATTAAACAAAATAATTATCTGATAGTATTATCAACAAAAAATATTAAACGAAAATTATTTTTTCTTATCATTTACGTGAAATAATATTTTAATAAACATTAGTAATAGTGATTAAGATATTGTAATATAAAAAAATATTAATTATATCATTATATGATTACACTTATATTTATAAATATTTTTACTAGCCAATAAGCATCACTTTAAACAAAGTTATTCTTATTATGCTGTAAAAAATAATTTAATTGTTTTCAAATTTATCGATATTGATATAAATTGTAAATTTTCAATGTTATATCTGAATATAAGAATATACTAATTAAAAATAATGTTATTATTATATATAATAATAATTAACGCGAGAAATTTAGTATAAAAAAACACAAAATCGTAGATTATTATTACGCAACAAATATTTGATGAAAGTTAAACAAATTATGGAAACGTGACTTTTTTAATATAATTCCTTTTAATTAATAATAAGGCAGAATGATTGCAAAATAATTGAATAGTTTTATATTAATATTTCCAGAGATATTATATAATTAACGTGCGTTCTTTTAATTTAATTTATACTTTATTGTAATGTACGTCTAAAAATGGCAGTTTTATATTTCATTCACATAATTTTTCAAATAAATGACTGTGCGTCTATCATTCATAATACATCCACGATAGAAAAATATTCAATACATATATACAACTTTTGTAAACAAATAATTCTAAATGAACATTAAATCGTTCTCCATTTAAACCTTTTAAAAAATATACTCATCTACATATTTTCATTTAATATTTATATAAACTTCACATGCAAATAAAATTGATAAATACCCGTATAAACTTTTCATCTAATTTTATATAACCGTCTTCTTTATGTTGCTATCCTATTAATTAGATATGCGAAACAGCGCGCAGTAATTTCGCAAGGTAATCACGCGACGAAAAAATTGCCCTATCCCCTATCAATGATCTTTTATTAACCTCGTTTTCGGGCCGATAAAAATTGACAAGGATTCAACCTCACTCCTACAGCCGGATTCAACATAAACGCAGAATATCTTGCGCGAACGAGAATCTTATGACCTCGACTTTACGCACAAGCGTTAAAAAATTATGTTCCCAATAAAGATATAGTTAATCACGGGATGTTTCGCGGCATCGATGCAACGCCACTCTAATTGCCGATTCGAACGCCACGCGCATTGTACGTTCGATCGCAGTCTAATTTTCTCCAGACTACACGTTTCACATTTAGAAAATATTACCACAGAGCGTGCTTTCCTTTTATTATTTTCCGATTATTTTTTACACTTAATGAATCCTGACAACTTTTATTATTTAAGGTTCAACAATGTTTTCTTTTTCGTTTTTTTTTATTTCATACTCCTTACTAAAATTTTTTTATTGTATAAAAAATTAATAATCATGAGTCATTACATTCAATTAAAAAGCTATAACGAAATATGTCAAATACTTTTCTATGTTATCAATCTTTCAATATCAGTTACAAAAATTATTATTAGCCATGATGTAGCTGAAATGTAGATAAAAAATATTGTACAACTCATTCAAGTAATTTTATCAATTTTCAATCTTGGTAAATTAGCTGATTATCTAAATTTTATACATTGTTTTTTTTCTCCTTTTTTTTTAATTCCACATATTTTTAAAGTGAAAACAAAAAAATTATATAACTTTCTTCCAATGCGTTTCTCTATAACGCAGACAAAAATGACAAATGAAAACACGACTATTTATTAATATCAAAATAATTATTATATCAATGACATAAAATATTATCGACCGTTTTACAAACTGAACATTTACAATACAAATTTATATTATTGCAATAAAGAAACTAGCAGAACAGAACGCGATATTGATATCATGTTTACATGTTTTCTCAGCAAAACAGCATTTTTTATCAGACACGTATCAAAATCTCTTTATTTGTACAGTTTACGCAAAAATGAGAGTTGCACAAATTGTGCGACGCCAATTCTCTCGTAGGCTCGAACGGATTCTTACAGGAATCGGTATATCTTATAGTCTAATGGATGTTTATATAATTACAGCAATAAATAAAGAATTTCGAATTTATATTCGAAAACATTTTGTCATGAATGAAAAAAAGTCGAATCGAAGAATATAGATTTCACTAACGCAATTTGATAAAAATGTATTCCACGCGATAAGGCAATTAAACCATGCACGAATGTCAATGACGCGGTACTTCCATGATCAAATGGACGAGTCACGCGTCGATCGACGGAAGTAAAATGACGCTTTATTAACTGCACTCGGGATTAACGTGTCGCGCCGAGCATCTTTCTTTTCGTTTGCGTTTGCAAATTGCGCGCATTGCACACCGGTCATTGCATCAATCAAGGCGCAATCCATTTTTGTCGCGTGCCTTTTATCGTATGAAAATAACTGATTTATTGTCGAACAAGAATAGCAAGCAACTCGAAAAGAATAATGGACGAATATTCGCGGTCATTACACAAAATGTCATGCGTGCGATAAAACAACGTATTTAAAGAGGCTGTTTACATCATCGGTAATGATTGAATATTCAAAAAGCGCTAATATTTTTAATAGCTAATTTTTCATTGCACCGATAACTGAGTTTCAAACACGATAATTTGTCAATAAAAAACCACGCTCTTGCGCAATTGCATTGTTCAAGACACTCGACAATTGTATTTTGTTAATATTTCGTGCGAGTAATGTTCTTTCCTGTTGAAATGCAAAATCGGACTAACTTATTCCAATGTCTTTAAAAAGTCTGTTTCGTATTCCACGAAAGACTAGAGTTCGAGATGTGCGTTCGTATGCTTGGACAGCACTCGAAGATTGTAGAAATCTTAATAATTTCTGTCCAAATTATAAAATGTACCATATCAGTGTCGCATCTAAATTAACTCAGCATAATTCTTGAACTGAGATCGTTACGTTATGTAGCTATTGCATCACGAATCGATTGTAAAATTGATTTTGAATTTAAAAAATGTATAATCTGCATTGCGCTTGTGATATGATTCATTTAATAATTCAATTTTTTAAGCTGACGTTTATCTATATGTAAATTTAACGTGGCCACTATTTTCAGTGCAAATACGAATTGCACATTTATACACTCTCGGTATATATAAATCTATGAACTGTGATAAGAATTTTAAAGAGCCAAATGACATTTTCCTATTTGTAATATATAAATTATTTGATTAATAGCGTTAAAACATGTCGTTTGCATTTATTCTTCAAATTCATGATTTTAAAATGCATTCAGATGCAAATTTTGTCTTGAATCAATATTTTGTTTAATTTTGAATGCATAACTATTTGAGTTATCCGCGGCTTGTTAGTGATCAATTTAATTGCTAATGAGATTAATTGACTGCCTGATTTGGTTTAGAAATCTAAACGATTTGATTCAATCGTTGGCGTGTAAGCTTTTGTTTAGAATCTATTTTCATGAGAAACAATGCATTTATGTGAACAAACTTAGCAATTTAAACGTGATCGATTAATATATTCCCTCGTAATCACGGTATCTACAGCGATAAGTGATATTAAGAAAATTGCTGCAACGATCAGATGGTACCTTGTTCTCACTGCACTGATATCGAACGTAAAAAAAAGGAAATTGATCGAAACACGAATCAATCTTGTAAATCACAATTTCGTAATCCGACGTAACAATAACGGTGTTAATATTTCCGTAAATTTACGAAAGGTCGCCTGTTGCAATAAACAACGATCCTTCTTAAAGGTCAATATGAAATTGCAACAAGTGTATGAATTAAAGTACCAGGCAAAGGGAAGGCGAAATGAAGCCGCTTGAAAATACAATTAAAAACTGTTTGGTCGAATAAAACGAAAGTGGGCGACATGGCATTTTTACTAGAAGAAAGTTCAAAGTTAAAAGCGTAGCGTCAAATTGAAATTGCAAAATATTCGCGTTTATGCCGTACAATTTTTTCCCATTGGTGTAATATAATAGACAAAGCGCTCAGAATTTGCATTTAATTTGCGTGTTTAAATAAAATTCTTGATTTGAATTGAATATAAAACACCTCAAAGAATATATGAAAAATATCCATTGCGTTATGATTTTCAATTATATTTTTTTCATTATTCTATTTAAATTCCATTTTTCAAGTCTAAAATCCTTTCTTGTGCAATTTCTATCATTATTATTATATATAGAATTTCGATCTGATTCGGTGTTGAATATTGAAATATTTTGACTCAATGACAAATTCCTATAATGAAAGTAATTATGCTTATTTAAAGAATGAAAAAAATGCACCTTTGAAACCGAATCATACTCGTAGAAAACGTAAAACGTAAAATATGTTTTTTTAAATATTATCAACGTGCTAAGTTGTTCAATTGCATCCGTGATAACGCGAGATGATTATACGCTGATTATGTTTTTTGCTATAATTGTGTCGTTAGACCCTTTCTCTCTTTGCACCTGTGTATATACATATACGCGATATGCGCAGGCGTGACGGATGCTTATATGTGTCAACGAATTCTTGGCATTGAATTATCCTCCGGCGCAAGAACGGGATATCCCCGCTAACCGGGATATCCCCGCTATCTAATGTCTAACTTACTAAGTGGCGTTGCGTAGGCTTAAGCCAAGTTCACAGTGTATATATACCAAAGAAAAAACTGTCGTTTATTTTCATATTAAACATATACATTTTTTGATTGTATCAAATAAATACGAACATATTTGACGTAATCAAATATCCGTTAACTTTTTTTGTGTTGTATTTATTTTTACTAGTCTCTATTGAACAATCCCGTGTTTTCTTCATATTCATATTTGCATTTTTTTTATTTCAAATATTTATTTTATTAAAAAAATATATATGACACTCTTGTAATGGAAATAAATTTTCTGCTCCTAGCATTATAATTAAGAATATCGTTACAACAATTAATGATAAATAGTGTTTACTATGTACGAGAAACGAAAGATCGTAAACATTATTGCAACTCTATATTTTGATAAATTTTATTCGAAACATTGTTTGATATGTATGATCCGATATATTGTATCTATATAAGTGTAGTCACTCTTTGGAAACAAATAATAAAATAACAGATTCTTATATGCAAAAAAAAGTAAATTAAAAGAGTGAAAATTAATCGATGAAATGCCACAACTGCACATTTTTAATTGAATTTATTGAAGTAATTTCTGTAAATGAAATTGTTTTTCAAAGCATTGTTTATAGGTTATTATCTATCTATTAACTTTTATTTTATCTGTCAGCTGATAAAAATTGTATTAAAAATACTCCGATTATCAATTACTATAACATTGTTTAGATTGATATAAGTTAAATCTCATTGAAATTTATTTATTCTTAAAGGCCGTTTATATATGGTGGAATGTCGTTGAAAATTTGATTTGGAATGATTTATAAATATTTTTTTAGCTCATTTTAAATCACGCATAAATTATTCAAATGTCATATAAGTTATTAAATAAATTTATGACTTTATATATAGCTGTCACAATTTTTCTTTTCAATACAAATTTATAAAAAAAATTTTATTTATTGAAAAATGTATTTAAATGAATTCCTACTTTTCTCGTTAAAGAATATATAATATATCATAATAAAATACAAATCCAAATATTCTCTTTCAAAACAAAACTTTACGATTTTTTAAATCACTTTCGCGTTGAGTAATCGTCTTCATACACAAGTAAAATCAGTTTGCGTTACATGCACTGTACCCGAAGAGAAATAAAATATAATTTTTTACTATATTTCTATTTTTTTTTAGGACTATTGATCACAAATTAAAAATTTGATTACACAGTGTGGTAAAAATTGTTACATTTTTCTAATGCATATAAATACAAAAACTAAAGATTATTAGAATAAATTATATCCGATTTTTACCATACTGTCTGATAAAATTTGTATTTTTTCCCAATAATTCAAAAATCCCAATAATATAGTACAAATTTAAATATTATTTTTCTCCGAGTACAATATTAATATGTTTAATATCTAATTATCTATTAAAATATATTAATCGATTGATTCTATTGATTAATATGTCTATAATATGCGCTCATTGAATATCACAGATTACGATAATTCTAAGAATACCATTGTTTTAAAAACTTGCAATTGAACTCGTACAATATAACTATACATTAATTCTTAGAACAATATATACACAGCATCGATAAATTAAATTACTACTAATAGTTTATACCTTGAAACGATTCTGAAACTATGGTTGTGAAATGACTTTTACGCACAATCGTGATTTGTTTGCAACTAATTTCTGTATTCCGTTTTCTGGAATTCCCCTCATTTCGACTAAGAAGTTTTTATTATATACGAGTCTCGTGGTCAATAGTAATCAGTTCTCCTTAATGCCGTATTATAATCCGTAGATTATATCTCGATCCTTTTAACGAATATATTTTGGCATTCGTAAATCTTACTGTTCTTTGCATTATATATACGGCTTCTCATTCTTCAACGAAGAAACAAACTAATTGATACAATACTACTATTTCCTCGTATACCGTAGATGAACTATTAATTCTCATTAGGGAATAAAAGTTAATTGAAACAAAGAGCATTCGAAATTTGAAACAAAATGATTTTGTAAACCTGACTTTTGCATTTTTATGCAAAACTACCAAGTTGTTTTGCAACGACCTCGTGAAGAAATAATTAACAATTTACGTTATTGTAAAATTAAATATTCACAATTGCAATATAATTTTAACACCGATTGAATTTCCTTATAAATTTATATTTGAAATGAAAATTTCAAAGTCAATTAACAAGTTAAAATTAATTTATTTTAATTAATTAATTTATTATTAAAATTAATTTAGAACCGTTGTTTAGAACTTTAATTTGCTTTAAGTTCACAGAAGACTGCAAAATATCGTACGATTTACAATCGTTATTTAATATTAGGGAACATTATCGTAATTTTATATATAATTGACGTGTATAAATTGCACGCGCACCTTCAAATTCTGCAGCTTACGTAATTTGAATTCAATTAATGGAAAAGTATTTTTACATAATTGGTGATCAAAGTCAAACGAGATAACAGTGTTGCATACGATTTATAGGATAATGCGAAACTTGGAACGGTTATCAGGCAGCGATCAGGACTGTGTTGATCAGGAGATGTACATCGACCTAGACGACGCCTCTGTGGATTCGCTTACCGGAAAACGAGGACGCCACAATGTCGTCGGCGCTGAGGTATTTTTGTCATTTAATTTACTGAATAATTGTCGTGTTCATTCAATGGAACTAAAAATATCCCGCTCAAAAACAAAACGTGTTACTTTATCAGCTTTATTTAACAACATTTCTTATCATTAATTAATTGAAAAAAAAATATAGAATTGTTTCGAACCAGCTCAATTGAATTTAATACAATTCTGCCCTCTTAAAAGAATTATTAAATGATATATATATATATATATATATATATAAAAACAAAGAGAATTTTGTACAAGTTATACAATCGTTTTCATCTGAATATGAAAACCTGGCATTAAAAGATTGATTACAATTCGATATAAAATTCAAAGTTATCAACCGACGTGGTTCCACTAAACCGTTTCGGTTCAATTAGTCGAACTTGTGTTAATTATTCGTAATCCCCCTCGAAATTCATGCAAAAAACATCGCGATAAATGTCGAATATTTTGTTCAAATATTTGCAAAAACTTTTTTTTCGTACGATAAAACTGAAATAGATTATGTTATCGCGTATTATAATTGCAAATATCGCTCGTCGAACATAATTAAGGCGAAAGCTCGATAATTTTAAACAATGTGCAGCGCCGACAATCCGTGTACAGAATTAACGGGCAAAATAAAAGTATGAGATGCGCGACGCAGTGTACGTTTTAAATTGGGTCCTAATTAATAAATTATCTTGAAAACTATTCAAACTCGTATTTCAAACGAGCGACTAAAAATACGTCCCGAGTTATCTACAAAGCATTATTAAAAGCATTTAAAAACTGTAGCATTTATATTATTAAATTGAATTCTGAAAATAAATGATATCAATTTTTTGCCAATAAGATATAATTTCGTTCGCGACTAGTATAATTGCTACTATAAATAGTCCAAGCATTACATTTTTTTAACGTTATTTGAGGTCGAAAAAAAGATCACAATTACACTCGAATTAAATCAAATCTGGTATGTTAAATAAATATGATACACACACATACTTTCACAACGCGGATTACTGTAACGTAATATGGATAAATTAGAAATGAAATTAAAAAGTTATAATATCGCATTGCGATAATGCGTAGAGGTTACTTAACCGCGTCTTCGAAGTACGATTAACTTTTTCAGATTTAAATCAAAAGATAATATTTTCGAAAAACATAACATTGACACACGCTTGTCACTCAATCTTATCCGCAACTATTAGACCCATTTTTACACATGTATAACAATATTAAAAATAAATAGAATAATTTTCGATTAATTGATCAGAAAATTTTTAATTTTAATAAACTTAATTAACGATTAATTATTGGTCTGAATATTTGTACGAGTTATATTTATTGATACTGATATCTTCAAAGCCGAACTGAAATATTGCTGAACGTGAATTTTAGTATATCGTTTTTCATTAATAACTCGTTTTTCATTATTAAAAAAAAGTCGTCAAGAATTAATTGTTTTAACCTCTGTTTGTTTTTTATTTGACCCTTGGAACTGATTATTTATTTTATTTCTTTTATTTATATACAAATGCTATTCAAAAATAATCGCGCTTATTATCGTTTATTATTGAAACTGCATAAACTGGAAATTCTTCATAATCACAAAAAAAGATGAATGATGATCTTCCAGTAAAATTGATCAATTGAATATTATTGAATAGTTTCCAATTAAGATTTTACAACGTGAAATAAAATGAATTCATCATTCGTTTTCCCCTCGACAATGTTCATGTTTCTTTTGCTTGTATTGATCATTCTATTTTGGGTTATTTATTGAAGGTGGGCGAGGAGAGCGACAGCAGTGGAAGTGAAAGAAGCCCTAAGCAGGCTAAGAGAAGGAACCGTGGTGGACCGCTAACTACTCGGCGAAGAAAAAGTGGTATCTCAGCGCGGGAAAGAAATTTGCGAAGGCTCGAGAGCAATGAGAGAGAACGTATGAGAATGCACTCGCTTAATGATGCATTTGAGGTATGCGTTTTCCTTTTCCATTGCGCGCATCCATTCTCATCAATATTCGGCGCGGAAAAACAATTTCATTAACAATTTCAATTAACGCCCGCTTCTCTTTGTCGATATTCAGTTAACGATATTAACATTTTATCGCGCAATTATTCGCCAAATGCCTCGACTGGCTAGCGCTTCCAAAGAAAAATTGCAATCAACATTGCAGAATTATGATAAATATGTATGATTGCAAAGATGCAAAATTACAATTTCGCAGTAACTATTTCTTGTCAGAACGGAACTGTTGTGCGCTTACAATAGAAATGTTGATTAATAAGCGGTTACAAAATCGCAGGATAAATTTATCAAGCCAATCTATAAACTCGTAAAAGAAATTATCCAACAGATGTATATCGAATTTGTATAATTTTGATGCCGTTTCATAAACGCGCGTGTCTTGATATCGTAATAGAGTGTTACAAATATTGCAATCGAAATACAAGATCTCGGTCTAAAGTGGGAGCGATCTTGGCCGCACTCGTAAATCCTAATTAACTTTTTCCTACGTCTTCTTTAAGGAACGTTATGCTGTCGATAAAATCATTACACCGCGCTGAATTTTTTCCGGCGGACCATCCATCTTTGACGCGAAAGAATTATTTGTGGAACGTGCAGAGCGTTGTTTTGTATTAATTAATTGGTGCGTGTTTATTTACTGGAGTATGATAAAAAAATTATTATAAAGCAGCAGCTTCTTTCATTCATCGACGCGCGCGAGCGTCAATTGGCTTATTTAATAGCGATTCTTCGTAACTTACTCGCATCGAGGTCTTCTGAACTTTAGCTTGGATGGCCTCCGTGCGTCTCAATCTTATGATTAAAAGCAATTAAATTCGTTGTCGGAGACTTTATCAAGGACTGATAATTTAAAAACACCCCATCGTACTTCGACACCATGTTATCAATTTTCAAAAATTGCTCGCTGCAATTTCGTTTAATCCAACGTCCAATTTCAAGCAGACGTTCGTTTCATTGTTTTGCAAATATTGTAAACAGTTTTAAAGACACAAATTTAGACCAGCAAATTCATTCTTGACTTTTAATCGCGACATTTGAATTATAAGTTTCATCCAATTTCGTTTAATTATTTATTAATAATTGGAGTATATGTTTACAGCAACTCCGGGAAGTCATACCACACGTGAAAATGGAGAGGAAGCTCAGCAAAATCGAAACATTGACGTTGGCCAAGAATTACATAATGGCACTGACGAACGTCATATGCGAGATGCGCGGGGAGGAACAGCCATACACGTAAGTGACTTATCATTTTCACATTATTGTGCCGCGATAACGCGGCAAAATAGTCAATAACATAGTTCATTGATAGATGCACCGCAAAGACATTGTTCGAATTTGATCTGCAGAAATTCAGTGATCGTGTACAACTGAAACCGATTGCATTCGAATCGCTTCGAATCAGATTTAGATAAAGGTCTGCAATTCTGGTACACTATCAATTTAACGGTATCATGCTCAAATAAAGAGGTCGTGCATAGTGTGAGACAGACGTAAAAGTTGAAAAAATATCGTGCCGTTTATGAATAATCCTCTCCAATAACTTTCGTCGATTTATTAATAGTCGTTGAAGAGAAATTGAAGAGAAATTATTATAAAAAACAATTGAAAAATGTATTGTTTCAGCAAATGATATTTTTTCATATAAGTTAAATTTAATTTGATTTGTGTGCATATATATTTTTCCAATTTTACGAAATTCTTATTTGGCCAATAGCAGACAAGTGGTTTATAAATTAATATTTATTAAATTATTTTTTTTTATTACTAAAACGCCATTTCAATCATTTTAGTTGATTCTCTTCAGGTCGTTACAATAATAAATTTTATGATACTATTATTTTGAAAATCTTATGGTGTTTGTCACTTTTTTCAAAAACGTTCACGATAATTATTAATAAGTAAATAAACAAATAACAAAACGACCACTTTCGCATTTAATAATCTAAGTTATAAAACTGAATTACTTCATTAAAAATTTATGTTTTAATTATATTAAAAATATAAATAACTAAACAAACAATTTATAAGTAAATTAATTAATTTTAACTATTATCCCTGTCTTTATAAAATTTATATTATAATTTATATAATAATTTTCAAATATGAAACAATCAATTTCACAGCTGTCGTAATAAATGCTGTGAAATGACATAAACATAAACAATAAATAACAAATGAATGTATAAAAAATATTTTTCAAACTAAATATAAATATATATAATTTAGAATAAATTTTCTTTTCAACTTTAGCACGTAATTTTTATTCCAATTTCAATGAGAGGGTGGCGGGAATTAATTTATGCGAAGGATCGGAAACGAATGAAATGAATTTCTTGCCTGTGCCTTTTTTGGTTTTATTTATGATTCGTTTTACAAAGAAGTTCACTATATGTAATTCACTTTTGATCATAGAGAATTAATAGTGGGTTTCATATCAAGGGTATAATGTTGACAATTACCCACGCGTATGAGTTTCACGCACGAGCTATAAGCGAGTGCCGAAAATTCACGAGAGGGATAATTGTCAGCATTATACCTTTGGTACAAACAATATTTTTTGTCACGAATGCACAATAACTTTACACATTACGAGTAGCCACACTTTACGAGTTTTTAGTAGAAAGTCTTATCTTGAGTTGCAAAAGGTAGTAATGTGTATAATTCAACAAAATCAAAGGTTTTTATAATATATAAAATAATAATTTGTTGATTTTGGAAAAATAAACCACGCTATCATAATATAGTTAGTAATCACATTACTATTTTTTTTAATGTAGTTTAGATTATGACATCTTTACATTGTTCAAATAATTTAATATCAGTAATTCATTGGTTGGATTGCTATTCAAATACTTTGTTAATTAAAACAAGTTTTTCTACTATATTAATTCTAAAATTATACTAATGTTTCATGCATTACCTAATTATTCTTATTATTACTATAATAATAAACGTAAAACAAAATTTTATCATTGCTAATCTAATTTATATTTTCAAACCAAGTTATTGTTATTCACATAAATAATGATTATATTTGAAATAATCAATAAACGATTAACTTTTATTTATTACACAATGAAATTCTTTAAAAATTAAAGAATATAAAATTACTATAGCTAAAATAAACCATTGCCACGTTAATTTGTTCATGGTTAACCAACAAGAAATCAAATGTTGTTTATTTTTCACACATGTAATTAATAGATGATAAAATTTGAACTCATTAATCACTCATTAATGTAAAATAAATTGAACTTTGTCAATATTTAATTCTCCTACATAATACTTAGCTTGAAATAGACAGTTTCTTAAAAACGTTATAACGCTGTCATATGTTTTTTTTCAAATTCTTTATCTAATTTTTACAATTATTAAAAGGTTACCTTTTTTACATTACTTTTCTTAAACGTATTTTTGCATAGCATGTACACATTCGTCAAGCACAAACCCGCACCCGAGATACACAAATTAGTCGTCAACCATCGACGTGACCTCGTGTGCCGGCATAAGCACGCGTGTCACGCGCATTGTTTGCATACATTAAAATACGTATAATGTAAAATTTTTTAGATGCTCGCTTACTTTGTATTTCCAACGCAGACGAACTTATCAAATTCGGCACAACTGTGCTCGACAAATTATGCTATATATATCCCGTCGCGGATCTATTATTATTAAATCTATTTGATAATACTCTTATTTAATCATATTAATTCTTATTAATCTGTTCTTTAAATTAAATCAAATAGGCTCGACAAATCTGTCATTCAAAATATTATTACATTTTTATTTTATATATATTTATCAATATCCTCTTTTTTTTTTGGTTTTTTCGTGATTTTCTGTTTTTTGTAATTATTGCAACAGTCAATTCGATTTAAAATTTTTTTCAACAATAACTTTTTGATATTAAAACTTGATACATTTATACCGAAAACGATCGATAAAAGAATTATTTTAAGTAAATCATATGGGAATATTTATATTTTATACTTTATATTTTACAATTATTTCATTATACTAACTATTGTAGTTGTATAACATATATGTAGTATTAATCTCAGATGTAATAAATTCTACTATGTTTTTATTTTTGCTATCATAAATCAACTGAGTAAAGGTTAATATTAAGAAATTATTAAATATCAAACTTATATTATTTTAATGATTAAATAAAATTAAAGTGAACTTGCAATATAAATATGAATTCAATATTTTAAGCCAAACACATATTCATAGCATTAATTTATATTATATATTCTAATTATTTTAATATTAATTATGAGACTTAAATATTGTTAATACTAAAACAATTTAATCAGTAGTTTTCAATGACAGGTTTTCATAAATTATATAATTAACTGCAACATAAACTGTTAAAGTTTTTCTCAAATTATGTGCAAAACAAAGAGAACCTCATTTGTGTAAATTTTATGTAAACAAAGACAATTGAAGATATTATCAATAGCCTTAATGTATAAGTCTATCATTATTTTGCCTTAAATTATTTAATATTTTAATGCATTTTGAGTTACTCATTATTAATTTTACTTACAAATACGAATTTTATATTAGCGTTGCATTATTTAAAGAAGTGATAATATTACATTGAGAAAAAAGAATTATACAAATGACTAGCTTTACTGATACAGCGTATATAGATGTACTTTTAAAAGTAAAATTATCTAAAATAGTAGTTTGTATATTGTTTAAATTATATCTTCACTGTACCGACTATTTTAGCATTTCAGCATTCATTTACAACATTTTTTTCCATGTACTTTTAAATTTCTTATCCAAAAGACATAATTAAATCAACTCTGTTGACGTATAGTACTCTACTATGTTATTTTACCATGTAACTTCCTATTGATTTCATTATCCAAGAATTTTAATATATTTTATTAATTTTAACATATCGTATTAATCCTATCAGATTTTACATAATTGAACAAAAGAACAATTTCTATTTAGTTTAATTATATATTTTTTTTCGTACAGTAAGTATGGTCTATTTGTTTGTTCACGCGGTACGCGTTTATTGATAATACAACTGTGTTTTATACTTTCAAATATCTTATCAAGTTTAACACACATTTTCGGCATTGTATCGAAGTCTGATATACTTTAAGAAAATATGAAGTCGTCTTTAATGTGTGTCTGACACATTTATTATCCGAATGATTTGATACTGTTATTCAAGTTTACTAATTATATTTATTACTGCTATTTTGCAGATAAATATTTCAATCATAATTTCGTTATTTGTCCAGTTAATACTTGAAACGGTATTAAAATAATTTAATGTAAAAATCAAAATAAATATTTATTATTGATTTACAAATTTACACTGCACAATCTGAAATATTAACGTTACTTTATTTTGAAGCACAATGTTTTGATTTATAACATTAATGATTTATTTTCTATGAAACATTTTCAAATTTTTTAGCACGTACCACAAAAATGTTTGTTTGAAGTTAAAAATGTGTATTTCCAGTTTTTAACTTATATAATTCGTATTAAATAAACATTCAATTTATAACAGGTTTATAAGATTACCATTAGAAGTATTTATGTAAAAAGTTTCAGCATTGACAACTTAACATATATTTCATTCTAAAT